>JASSUY010015535.1:0-27325 GCA_032466535.1 Forpus xanthops | reverse complement strand
CTGCCCATGGCAGGGGGGTTGGAGCTAGATGATCTTAAGGTCCTTTCCAACCCTAACTATTCTATGATTCTATGATTTTCCCAGAACAGGAAAGAGATGGGACTATATCATAACAGATTGTTTCTCTTGCAAACTGTAGTTTTGAATAGTTCTAAAACTTTTCTGCTCTGTGCTCTGCATTAGGTGTTTTTTTTTTGTTTTTTTTTTTTTTTTATTCCTCCTACACATTTATCTTGTAAGTAAAAGTAATAATGAAAATCATATATGGCATATGTGGGTAAATAACATTTTTTTAACACTTGAGAACTGTTTTTTTCTCTTTGGATCTTTGGGCTAACATTTTGGAAAGTAGTGCTTGTGCTACTTTGCTTGTTTTTAATGTAAACAGTTGAGATACTATGAGTATTTTGCAGCACATCTGTAGGTAAAGATTTCAGGTTAAAGATGCAGTACCAAGTTTAGCAAGTGTGTAGTGCTGACTCATTTTTTTGAAATGTTCGTATAATCTTTTGTAAAATACTTGCATTCTTCTTTCTTTGCAATACAAATCTACTTCTTTGTGCTAAGCACTGTAGCACTAGCCATATGACTCCTCTATTTTATCTGTAACTCAGTGTCTTGTTATGATAAAGAAAAGAATTGTGAAACCATGGTTCATCATCTTTAATATTAGAAAATCCAACTGATTCTGTGAATAGATGTTTTGGTTATTTAATACTTCTTTCACTTGTATTGTAAAAATAAGTTTTTGTCTCTCCTGATCAGCTTTCCGTAGCTTCTTTTGATCTTTCTCTAGATTTTCTCCCCCAGTATTTATTTCCTATATTCAAATTAAAATTAATTAAAATATTATTTCTCAGAAAAATATTTTAATTATGCCTTTAAGTAAAAAATAATTATAGTTTCTGTAAGGCAAAAGGCACATGAATGGGAAAAGGTTCGCCAGGAGTTTTGGCTAATCACGTCATGGTTTTACAATTTTCTTGACTTGCAGTGGAATCTTGAAGGAACACTGTATGTCTGAAAGGTTTCCTGGGAATAAGGAAAGAAAAACAGATGAGGGGAAAAAAACAGAAGCAAGGCAAATGAGGAGAAAATTGTTTATCACTTCTTTTCACTGTCCATATTTCTGTTTTCTTTTTAACTTATCCCAGTTAAAACAATTTTTGAACCAACTAGCGGTGAGGGAACAGAGAACAAAGAAAGAATTTACACCAAAATGAGGTGATGTGTTTTACCATTTTGCAACCATAACATTAAGAATCTTATCCCATTCTATTGCACTTTCTATCCTCAGAGGGAATGGCAGTTGTGTAGTGTCTAAAAATATCATGTAACCTGACAGAATAAGATAAGCAGGATATGGCGCAGCAGGGATTTAATGAGCCATTTTTTTGCCCATCACCAGAAACTTCCTGCAAGGAATGCCCATAGCAGTGGTTTAAAATTCTTATATTTATTCTCCTATTTTTCCTATGTTCTTTTAGAAGTTTTTTTTTAGTTTAAGCATATTTGCTGAAGGTCAGGGACAAAATACTGATGCAAGGTGCTTTTTTTGTAGTTTTCAATAATTTTAAAAATATCCAAGCTTTATCAAAAGATGCTATCTAATCCCATTAAGTAAAATAGACACATGCACAAATTGAATTCTATGTTGAGTTCAGTGGGTCCCCAGAGATACACTTTTGTGCAAAATGTACTATACTGTTTTGCTATTTGTAGAATAAGTGTTTGGCTGCCTGTTCAAATGTTTCCTGCGTCACCATCTTTCAATAGAGTTTCAATAGGAAAAGTGGCATTTTTAATATTGTGACTAATGCTTATTATCAGAGCTAAGCACCATGAACAACACTATTCAAGTGCCTCACTAATGCGTGTGACTTGAGGCAATATGCTAACCCCAGAAATAACCTAGAATTCTTTTATAATAGCAGGAAGTATTCCCTTGAATTCTTGTAGCTGTTTCAAGAGAAGGAAAGTGCTTCAGCTTCTAAACCCCCGATAATCTGGAGAAAAAGAATATCCATAAATAAACACTTCTTACTTCTGGAGTGCTATCACTCTTGTGTCCTTCTGCCCGTGATATCACTAATCAGTATGGGAGAGTACCTTTCAAAAGCCCTGATGTTTGTCACCAAAAAGGAATGTTTTGTTATAAGACTTAATAGAATCTTGCAAAAAAATAAAAAATTATCAAATATACAAGGATGCATATGGGACTCTAATGAAAGGCTGCTTGAGCTGTCTGCAGGAAATAGAATTCTGCTGCTATTGCCTTTGTATTCAATACAAAGCTTCTCAGCGTGACTGATCAGATCTGCAAATCTTTACCCTCCTGATTTGTGTGTGTGTAACTGTCATTGTGTATTGTACATGCGTGCATGAGATGAGCAGAAGCTCAGAGGGTCTGTCTCTAAGCCAATAAAAGCAATAAGTTTTGTCCTTGAATAAAGTAATGTGTCATAAAGATAGGAACTGACATATAGTGACAAAACAAATGAGGATCATTATAAGAACTGGTTTTGATATTTTGATCAGTGTGATGAAAGGACCAGAGAAAAAAAGCAGGTATTGTCACTATACTAGTGTATAAATCCAAGATATTCTCACATTTCCAGTGCTCTCCCTCCACCTCAAAATTACTGAATGATAACAAGCCATAGGTAAGAACTTCTTAATATCTAGGACTTTCCTTGTTTACCTTTTTTCCAAACACAGTTGTGACAGAAATCTCAAATATCATGAATGACTTGAAGAAGAGAGCATATCACAGGATAAAGGACATAATAAAATTACTGAACAGAAAATTAAAATCAGGCTAAAGGAATATTTCCTCATTCAGTACCAAAATTCTACAGTTTAATTGTCATAGAATTTTTTTAGATGCCATGAGTTATTACTGAGTTCAGAAAATGATAACTCTAATTCACACCATCAAAACATGAAGGGACCTGGCCAGTAAGCATAAATTAGCGTTGGAATTATTAGCTAGAACTGTGGATTGGAAGTCACTCAAAGAGAGTAATAAAGCATTTGAAGAAGTAAAAATTTGAGTGATGACCACTGACATGAGCTTCAAATTCTCTTGATACAGACTGATTTGAGAGAGTAAACTGTCAATAGGGAAATTTGTATGAGTGAGAGAAATTGTAGAATGGTATTGCTTCAAAAAATACTCTTATTTCTGGAGTTTATATGGGACAGCAAAATGACAGCATGCACACAGTGTAGTTTGACAGGTATAAGGTCATTCGATATCTGACCTCATGCACAATTAATAGGATTGCTTATTTAGGTCACAGCCCTACTTTCTGCAGTGCTAAAAAAATGGGCTGTAAAGTTTTGTATCTGATTTTGTAAATGCCAGTGTTTAGGCCAATGGAAAGAGAAACTGAGGCAAAACCACCCTGATAATCATTTATGCCCTAAAAGGTCAGGGTCCTTTCATTTGTACCCTTTCATCTAGAGCAGGCACAAATGCTGTAATGTATTTCAGAAGCTGTTCATTAATGTTGTAATGTATTTGGTAACAATTGTGATCTTTAGGGGAGATTTAAAATTACAGATGGTGAGTTTATTGCTGGGCACTAGTTTACTGAAAGTTGACTAATTTTATCATTTATTTCTACATGTGCCTTTCATCATGTTGAACAGTGAGTATGCATGGCATCCTGGAGACATCAGTAAGAAGATCTTACAATAAACAGCTTTCTGCTTGTTATCTTTGACATGAGAGAACACAAAAAAAAATAGTAAACACATTGGGGATTAATTCTACTTGTAATGACAGACTCCCTGTAACTTGGTGCAGGAGAGCAAAGATTGCATGCCGCAGTCCCAGAGTGGTGGGTTAAACACCACATTTCTATTTCCCTAGACCTAGAGATTTTTGAGGTAGTCTCTTGTTTGAATTGTCCTATCGTGAAGGCAAAGTTCTCTGCTCTAAAGAAATTAAATATTTGCCTATATAACTAGAAGTTGTGAAAATGATTGAGAAGCTGAAATTAGAAGAAAATGATCAAACCTGATATTAGAAAAAATTGTATTTATATAAGATGGAAAGACACAACCCTGAACAATTGTTATGGTATCTGACGTGAAAAAATGCTCATCCAGCTTATTTTAACACAAATCTTAGAAGGCCTTTTGGGACATGAGATAAATTTTAAAAACAGCCCCCGTTAGGTTTTTCTACTGACTGGGCAAGCCAACTATTTCCGATGAGGTTAAAAGAAAAATTGCCTCTAACCACTGAATAAAAAGATTTATTAAATGCATCTGAAGACTGGCTTATTCTCAAGTTATAGGCATATGTTGCTGTTGTCATACCTTAACAAGTTAGTGTGTTAGCTGCCATGAAGTAACTGAGTTCACTTTTAGCCTGTCATAAAATGTGAGATAAAGCGTAGTTTGAACTGCTTTCACAGAGCAAAAATCACAGGGGCAGAGAGTGTGACGACGGAAATGAGTGTCAACAAGAGTGAGTGATGATGTTCAAGCAAGGAGAAGTAGAGAAAATTCAGGCTTTTATCTCTGTTCCCAATATTGTTCAAATATTTAATCCAATTATTTCTTGCAGTAAAATTATATTCTTCAGGATTAAGAACTGGATGTTGATTTGAAACTTTTTCAACATTGCTCTCTTTGTGCAGGCAGGTGCTTTGTTATGAGATAAAGGCTTCTATATGGTCTCTATGTCTTAAAGGAAAAAAATCATTTGTGACAAGAAATCTCTTTATGTTCCTAATCCAAGCAGGAAGGCTGTGAATCCTCGTCTGCCATAACAACCAGAGAAATGAAGGCAGATACTTCACACTGGTATCCTTTTCACTGAATCTCTTTAGAAGTCAGTTCTCCTCAGCCTGTTAAGTACTTCATGTGTAAACCCCAATAACCATATGAAAAATGTAGCTAAGTCTTGGAATTCTAATCCTGAGCATAAATTATTAAAATGATATATATATATTAATAAATATATGAAAGTGCTTTTAAAATAGAGATCATGGGGAGTAACTTAATCCAACACAGCAATATAGAGAAGACCTACTGAGAGAATGCATTTGTGTGTTCACAATTTTTTTCATCTTTCAGTATTTCTCCAACTATCTAATATTTTTACTTTTGATCTGGCAGGATGTTTAAGTAGGAGAAATTAGAAGATATCAGGAGTATACATATCTGTGGTTTACTGTGGTGTCAGGAGTACTGCACAGAGCGCAGTAATGTTGATTGTAATGCTGACCATTTGGAAGTGCTGGGGGACCTGTGTAATGCTCATCTATTTGGCCAGGTGCATAAGCATTCTATTGATTGCTAAATTTCTCAGCTGGTGAAAAGTCTCTTTTCTGATGTATTGTGGCCTGAAATTATAATGACTTCTTTTCAAACTTTTTTTGGTATTTGATTTGGAAAATGTGATATCAGTGGACTGCTGAGTGTATCACATAGTCTAGATACCTTGTGGTTGTGTTTACTATTTTTTCACAGCCTCTTGTAGGCAAAAAGCTATGAGAGTAGCCAGTTGTCACATCTATTGTGTTTTTCAGGTTTCCATGTGGTACTGATGGTTCAACTGCATAATTTTATTGCACAACTCACTGAGTTATTCTGTCCTGGTTACAAGATCTGTGTGTCTGTTTTGCTATATCTTATCTAGAAAATGTCTGTAGCCTTGGAATTCTAAATCAAGAAATGTCATGAGTACTTGAACTAATGAAGTCTTCTGTATTTTGAGGTCGCTCAATGCTGATGCTAAAGAAAATGAAAATGCTGCTGTTATTCCTGTTGAACTTTACTAAGAGTGCTCTATCTTGTAGCTAGCTTGCTACATAATAATGCATGAACTTCTGCTGTTGTCTTTTTGCCAGTTAGAACATTTATACAGGCTTGATCCTCTATTCCGTTGCTTGTTCATGCAATGGAAGCAAAAGAAGTTTAATTATTTTTAAGATCTCTAGAAAAATACTAAATATGGTTCATTCACCGAGGTCAATATTTGTAACAGTGGACACACAGATTGTGCAAAACTTGGTATACGCGAATGGGGGCTATAGTGTGCTGTTGATTTATAAACAGATGAAAATTTAGGAACTCAAGATATTCTTAATTTCAGTAAAATGAGTAATTTCTTTAGTCAGTTTAGAAAATCCCAGTAGTGGATTATTTGGGATTTTTTTTCAGATCCAAGATGTTTCAACTGTATTTCTCCCCAGGCGAGTTGTGAGCTCATCATAACTCAGAGCATTCATGGCAGAACTTTAAGATTTTGAAGTAATATTTTTAGCTTGGATTAGTGTGTGACTCAAACGCTTAACTTAAAATTTAAATCCATTATAGTTACTTAATTTTTTTGTTTAAAAAGATTTTAAAATATTTTGCATGTAAGTTGAAACATTTGCCTTTTTTAATATTCTTTTTAATAGAATGCTACCTGTGATTTTTTTTTAGGTCAGTTAATGACTTCAAGAATAAAATATGGGAGTATATTTACTTCATTTCAGCTTTGCACAAGTGTGTGTTACAAAGTAGTGAAAGTTCACTCTAGAAATAAAGATATTATGAAATTTCATATCATTACCTATGGTAATGTCATATCATAAAAATATTTCGTGCATCCTACTGTTGCTCAGGAAAGAATACTTCTAGAAAGGGAAAACAATATTAAGAATCAAGACAGTATTGACAATTCATTCTCTGTGTGATATTTTCACACTGAAATTATAGGATAAGATCTAAACAGATGTACAGTGTTACTGTAACAAATTTAATGGTTTGTCCTCAGAGTTATCCCCTAGCTTTACCAGCAGTATTCTGAGTGCCACTGGGGTCCCATTTAACAGTTGTAATGTTGGTTGCCAACCCTTGCTGAGAGCAACATGAGATGATGCTCCGGTAAAAATCTCAATTCTAATCTTCACAGTACTTTCTAGATCCTCTCTGATAAGTAGTTGACCTAACTTCAGGATGGATATTCTGACTTTATTATTTTTTTAAAAGCATTTTTGCTAAGTATAGGTATTGCTGAAAAACACAGTAAATTGGCTTGTCTACTTGAAAAGTGATATTAATTCCACTATATCTAGATGAATAGCAAAAAGTTTGAATGCCCATTCCCAATGGGGTAAAGGAAAATAATAATAATAAAAAAACACCCCAAAACTGATGAGAAAAACTGAGAAAAACTGTAATGTAATTCTCAATAATTATTCATGCGCATGCTTATACACAGCAGTAATCTGTGGTTAGTGTGAAATAGATATTTAACTTTTGTTGAGGGAGAGAAAAAGTGATATCCATGTATTTTGTAGTTATTTCAGTATGCCTTGAGGTAAGAATGTGCTTGAGCAAAGCAGATGCATGATAACTTATTATGCATGGATAACTCAGCCATTTGCCAAGGCTCTGTTTTTAAAATCTATCCTGCTTTTCAAAATTTGCCTTCTTATTTTTGCTGGTTTTTCAAACAGATTTGGGCAGCCATGCTTTGGTTCTCAACTAAACAGACAATTTCTTTAGGCATTTTTTTGCTGCTTCATTGAAGTAAGGAAAATGTTTTCTATCCATTTATTACACTTACTGGCAGTTTCATTACTCTGATTATTCAAAACTCATACAGTAAGAATAGCAGCATGTGTCGTGGTTTAAGGCCCTCAAGAAGTTCTACTCACTCACTCCCTCCTCTTTCTTCCCCAGTCCCGGGGGGATAGGGTGGAGGATCGAAAGAATGCAACTCCCACAGGTTGAAATAAGAACAGTTTAGTAACTAAGGTACAATATAAATCACTACTGTTACCACCAATAATAATACAAGAGAAATAAAAAGAAAGAGAATACAACAGATCTTCACCTGATACCAAGCCCGACCACTCAGTGCACCCCCACCTTCCAGGTCTCTGCTCTTCGTTTTACATCCCGGGCATGACGTGCTGTGGTATGGAATACCTCTTTGGTCAGTTTGGGTCAGGTGTCCTGTCTCTGCTTCCTCGAGACTTCCCCTCCTCCCTGGCAGAGTATGAAACTCAGAAAGTCCTCTGCCAGCCTAAACATTCTAAGCCATAACTATAAACACTGATGTGTAATCAGCACTGTTCCCAAGCCAAAAATCAAAACCACAGTGCTGCACCAGCTACTACAAAAAAGAAAAAAATGACTGCTGCTGCTGAACCTGTGACAGCATGGAAGCAATCCAAAATACTTGTGGTTAATGATGTTTCAAAGAATCATGTACTGAATTACCTGGTAAAAGTTGCACTTCTTTATTAGATTTGTTGATGTCACTTTTGATGGGTTGGGGTCATTGAGTGCAATTGCTAAAGGAATACAGTAGATGTTTACTTCTAGAAAGAAGTTGCTTGCATTGTAGTTTCGGTATGATACAGGTTTTGGCATTACCCTCTGAACCTCGATTAATTTCAATTCTGTGTTGCATCTTGTAATTATTTTCTCAGAACTGAAATTCTTGTAGCTGCCATATGAAAGTTTTATGTAATACAAAAATGTTTTGTCCTGCTTAGATTGATTTGAGGGATGGAAAAGAAAGCCCTGGTTGCTCTTTTTTCCAGGACCTCATATATTGCCTAAGTCCCACTGAGTCACAAGACTGTCTTTTCAGAAAATAGAAGAAAATGCATTTATTTCATATACTCATCCCAGTGCTTTTTCTGTGGATTCTTTTTAGAACATCTGTTTGTTTTCTTCCTATTTAAATTCATCTCGTTTTCCTGTCTTTCATTTCCTAGTTTGCATTAATATTTAGTGTGTGATTGAATCGGATTTAAAATTCCACAGTGTGAGGGATTGAACGAAGCCGAGTTTAATAATTTGAACATAGTTAAACCATTCTTACATTTCTAGATAATCTTTATTGCCATTGTTATGTAAAAGATTAATATATGAGCCCATCTCTTTCTCATAAAATAATGCATATGCAAAGATAGTATATTTCAGATGTGTTTATAAGAAAAAACTTTATTTTCTACTTACTGTATTAAAACCAAACTGATAATATTTTAGACTGTAGATTTTAATTATTTTATTTTATTTCTAAAGTATTCAGAAGTTGATCATTTTTAGTGTACTGTACATAGCTTGAAACTAGTGTGTTTGCTTCTTCCTCTCTGCTGGTGATAACGCTTTTGATCACAGTTATCCCCTTTTGTATTAGGAAATTTCTTCAGCAATGTAGGTGGAAAGCTAGCGTTACTGATTTAAATTTCTCCTGAGATCTGTTTTTACCACAACACATGAAGGAACTAGTTGTCTAAATAGCAACCAGCTAAAGACAATTCACATATTTGGAAACCACAACATTTCATTCTGTAACCAGAAAACTTATTTCAGGGAGCTATTGAGGAGCCATTGAAAACTTTTGGACTATGTCAGCTTTTAATGTCTGAAGGCTGCTTCAGAGGTTTTGAGTGGTACTGTACACATGTAAAATACCAGCCTTCAAAATTTTTGAGGAAGCTTCGCTTTGTTAACTGGTTGACGTTCACAATGTAGAATGGATTTAAACAATCTGTTGAATTCCTAATATGAGGACTGGCTTTACTTTGTTTTTTTTCTGTATTTTAACAAAGTTGCAAGCTGGTATAATGCTGTCTGACTGTAGGCAACAGCAATAAATCTGACCTAAAAGTTAGTTTTATACTAACACACCTAAGAGGAGAGCCAGAGGTGGAGGACAGGTTTTGCACAGTGCTGAGGAGCTTACCTCCAGCCTTCTCTCTAGGCTTACCATTCTATTTTTTGAAGCTCTCTGGGGGAATCGATTAGGACTACTGTCTCCAGGGAGAACAAGTAGAACAACTCCAAAGAGATGCTGAATGAACATAAAATATGACAAATTAGTGCCACTGCAAGGAGTACCAGCAGAAAGATAGTCTTTCTGCTTGCTGAAGACTTGCAGATTTGTATCTTGCTATATTTTATCTTAAACTGAAAATTTAAAAACATTTGGACTGGCTGGCAAACAATCCATGTTTGTGAGTGTGATTCTTAATCAAGCCTAGTTTTTATACCATATTTAGTCCTCCTTTGGAAAATTAACTGCAGTATGAAGGGCACCTTGGAATCAATCTGTTTTAGGATTTTATTGGAAAAATACTCCAAAGATTACAACTGCCCAGGCATCTGGAATAGTGATTGCATACAAATACATTTTATGATTTTTAGCTTAGCTTTGTCAGCTGGAACTGCTGGTTATACCTATTTAGTTACTGTATGTATTAGGAAAACTGACAGGCTACTAAATGGAGAAATGATGGTGAAAACAAGAGACCTAGATACTAACTACACTTTCTTAATCAAGATTATTGAAATTCTACATCTAAATAGAATCTAGAATTTTTTAGTAATGATCATATTGCGTTTGTCAAGATGTTTTGCAGAGCCCTTGCTAACTGTTCCATCTCACCTTGGAGAGGACTAGAAGAACCACAGAAACATCACAATCAACAGAGATTAATCAATTTTATTTCCTCATCTATTTTTAGCTGCTAATTAAAATGAGCTTTCTGTAGTTCAACAGAAAACTTTCATGCACAAAGGACATTGCATTGTTTTGATAAGCTTACTGAAAGAAAAATGAGCTTTAGAATTAATGGTAACTAAGAAAAGGGAATGATAAGTTAAAATCCTGTGAAGTATTTAATGAAACAAAATTCTGAGTGCATCGCTGAAGTTCTGCATCTACACTCATCTTTTTTTTATTCCTCATCTAAACCAAACAGCCTTAATTATTTTCACTTCAGCTGTGTGTGGAAGGTTAGTGGTGATTCATGGGCAGCAGTAAGCAGTGCTTTTCACGAAGCACATCTGTTTCTAGCCAAATGAGCTCAAAACAGTTTGCAGCAAGTAACATGTATCACAGAACACTTTTTATTATTTTGCTTGTAAAGTGAATGGTTATAGTCACTAAGGGGAAAACTGCTCTTTATTTTTGAAAAGAATAACCATCACATTTCAGGTGATGAGAACAATATTTCCTCTGAATAGAATAAATGCTGATTTATTAAGAAAAATGAGTTATTTGAATTTGGATTAATTGTGAAATAGTAAATAAAGAGCTTATCCAGAAATAGGATAGTTGCGTGTCTTTGAAACTCAGATCTAATCCAAGCAACTAGAACATGAAAAAGCTGTTGCAAACATTTTTTTGAACTGGGCTTTGTTTACGCATCAACACTTTTTATCTTCTAACACTTTTAGAGGCAAAATTTCTGTTAAACTCTTGGCTGCTTGGCAGTGGGAGCAAGCTTAAAATATAATTGCCAAATCACAGAACAGAGCAGGGTTTTGTTCCTTCCTAGAAACTGTTATTTTCTTTTGCGCCAGTTAAACATTATCTTGTAGAGAATCAATTTAGAAATTGTTCTTAGAGAATTTGCATATTCTGCTGATTTGCAGGAGGAAGAGATTCTAAGGGGATGAGCCCATTTAATCATAAAAATCCATACTTCCTTGATACCTTATGTATCAAGTATATATAAGCTTACTATATTGTTGAATTCTAAGAATGAAGAAGTCAGAGCTTGATCCTGATGTCTAATGTATCACCTGACATGTATGAGATGTGTCTTCATGCAAAGTAATTACATTCAGAGCTGGAATTTGTATGTGGTCACAAAATAAATGAGTAGATAACATATTCTGGACTGTCTTCCATGGCCTCTAACTCTTCCGCACCAGATAGTACAAAATTTTGACATTCAGCGTTAAATGTCTCCGAAGTTAACTTTCCTAATAATGTTTCCTTTGTTTTCTGTCAAAAAATGTTACAGAAGTTGGGGTATACAAAAATCCAGCCAAAGAAAGAATTCTGGCTGTGATCAATAGTAGTACTGTTTTACATAAGAAAATGTAGTGATAGGGTTTGGATATTACTGACACCAGGCCTTTGAACTGATGGAAAGGTAAAATTTAGAGTGTAGACCCAGTGCTTATGTAGTTCCCATGATCATTGAAACAAATGCTTTATAATAAAAAAATGTGGTTTTTTATATAATATAATGATAAGCATTGCTTATGAAGGGAAAGACTGGAATATTGTACGGGGGAGAACTGGTAACCTTTAGGAGTGCAGCACATGGGTGAAATTTGTGTTTAAAGACTGAGAAAATGTCTGTTTCCAGTTATGGGTTCTCACTTTGATGTGAAGACAAATCAAGGGAACTGCCTGGCTGTCTTGGTTGGTCAAATGGTGACAGTGAGTCAGCAGTGCTATCTAGCTCTGACTAAGGCGAACGTATCTTAAGTAATATCAAGGAAACTATTTCTAGGACAAACAAAAGTATTGATGTATTTATAAAAGTCAGTGCTAAACTTTGGAGTTCAGGGTGCAAAAATGAGCACATGAATGGAGGGCTTGTCCTCCATAAGGAGGAAATATGACTTATCTAGTCTATGAGAAAAAACTTGAGAAGAGTTTGTAGGTGTAGTCTGCAAGTACATTGTGGATGCAGATATCAGCACAAAAGAGGGAAAAAAATTAACATGAAGGTAAATGGTAACATAAGAAACTGAGTACAAATTAGCTGTAGAATAATTTGTGCTAGAAATTGGAAGAAGGCAAGCAAGCCTGGGACAGGATTTTTCCTACATGACTGAGCTCAGTCTTGTCCTATGCTATTACAAATGGTGTTCTAAAAATAAGCACATTTTTGCCTCAACTTGCTAACTCTCCTAGAAAGTTTTCAGCATTAGAATGAATCAGATTCTGAAACTGATGTCCGCTGAACAAAGTGGGGGTGAAAGGCTGAGCTGTTTTAAAATGGACAGTGAATGGGTCCACAAATAAGATTGCATGATGGCAATACAGAGCTGCTGCATGAGCCGATGATGTGTAGGTGTTCTGTGCCACATCCTTATTTCTGTAACTGCATTATATTTCTAGTTGCTTATTGTTTTTCCTGGATAGGTTACTCTTTTAAGACTTTTTCTGAAAATTCCTGATTATCAACAGTGTCCATGTTCCTACTTTGTATTTATCCCTTTGCTTGGATGTAACAGTGAATTAGCATTAAATGGTCTGAGAAAAGTGAGTAATATGGATTAATATTCTTCTCTAATCCTTTGAAACTACTTCCTTGAATATACATCAAAGATGAGCTAGGTTCGTAAATATACTTAGAAGATAAATACAGGATGGGAAAGAATCTTTTTTAATCATCTTTGTAAAGGTTAGAAATAAATCCTTTATACGCAGTAATTGACCTACATATGTTTTTCCAGTTCGTTTCAGATCCTTGTGCCAGCAACCCCTGTCACCATGGTAACTGCAGCACTAGCAGTGATGGCTACCTCTGTCTTTGTAGTAAAGGCTATGAGGGAACAAACTGTGAACACTCAATCCACAGCCTTCCAGTCTCTGAACGGACAGAACTGACATCACCAGAACACAGCAAAGTAGTCTCATCCACTCTGGAACCTGAAGTTGTTCTTCCTCGGTCAAAAGCAACTGTGACGTTACCTACATGGCAACCAAAGGCTGGACAAAAAGTTGTAGATCTGAAATGGGATGAAACAGAGGTGAGAACATTCTGTGTAAATAAAAATGCACAGGAAAGAAATTTTGGTATCATTGTTGGATTGTCATTTGTGCATTACTTCACAGATGTCTACATGAGAGGACTGAAGATGTGATATCTGCCCTGAGTTAATATGCTAGTAAAATTAAATGCAAACATATTTGATACTTGCTAAAAGCAATAGGTTGAAGTTGGCCAACATGTTGTATTGGGTATTTTTTTTTAAATGGGATAATGTTCTTATAGTCATTTGCATGACAACATATCTCCAAATATCAAATATTTTTTTTTTGTCTTTGCTTTGATTAACTTAGAACCAAATTGATGAGCTTGTTGCTGAAGAAATAAATTTTCAGTAGGCAAAAAATTAAAATCTTCGTGATGTCATTTTCCTAACAGAAAATGAATTGTAAAGTAACTTCATTTAAGTTTATCCAGGAATAACTAGGCAAAAGGTCTGCTATATCTGTGTATGAAGTGTTTAAAGGAGTGTGATTCTTCTGAGGTGTTTGCACATACCGGATAATGCAAAGTGAACAAGCATGAGTTTAATCCTGGAAAAAGTATATTTTTTCATAATTCTTTGCTAGTCCAAATTTGGTCATGTTTTTACTGAAACATTTATCAAAATGATATTTTAAAAGTAAAATCAACCTATGTAAAATATTTGTTTTATATGTTACGACTCTCAGATTATATCTGAGGTACAAGTAGTTATAGAGCTGTTTCCCATTTCAGTGAAACTTCTGGTGGGCAGTGTTTGGAGAACAGAGCTTTGTTTCTTGAAATTCCATTTCCCATACCTATTATTTTACAGTAGAACATATGTTGGGCACTAAGTATGGAGTGTGGACAAAGCACTGAAGCATAAACAATGATCTGCTTTTGTTGCTTAGTTTCAGCTCAGGGCTGTCTCTGCATGGGTGCTCCATATGTCCTGATCAATTATGGGTAGGCTCTTCTCTGTACTGGATTTCCCTCTTGTGACTCTCTCAATCTGTGCTCTGATATTGTGTAAGTAACATTTCTGCCTGGTTTGCATTTTAGGTAGATTCACTAAGCATTTTAGCCAAGCAGACCATTCACAAGTGGCTATTTTAATAGCTGAAACTCACCCTTCTGCATGTGTTCTGTTACCTGAGAAATTGCAATTGCATTATTAACATAAACCTGGAAATTACTTGTTACTCTGTTATGTAATTACTTGTGTTGATATGTTTTTAATATATTGTGATGGGTCATTTTCAGTCTTTCTAGTGTAGCATAATGACCTTCTGTTTTTTAGAATTCGCAACAATATGCTTATCCAAAAGAAAGAGATTGCAGTTGCTAATTCAAGATGTTGTCTCTGATCTGTATTAAACTAAAGAGAGTTGATTTGCCTGAATGTCTGTATTTCAAAACCTCTTTGGTGGAGGTTTCAAGGCTAAAAAGTATTAAGCAGGAAAATACTACCTTTTCTCATAGCTTTAAAAGCTTTGCAGAGCTTAATCCTTTCTTGCACTCATTAAAGGGAAAAAATTAAATAGCTAGGTTTTATATTACAAAAAATCTCCTCTTTTGATCTTCCTTGAGACTTGGGGGTAACAATTAGGCTGCTGTTATTATTTTTTTTATTAATCTTCCAAGCCAGCCTGTTTCACATTATTCTATACTGATACTGCAAGTAAACTGATGTTCTTCATATTCTTCAACCTGTCTGCTCAGAGAGAAATTTTGCAGAATCTCTCCAACTGAAAACTTTCAGTATCTTGCAAGAATGAAGTTTCCGCAGAAGCTTTTCCAGGAAGTTTTGGGAACTCAAAAAATGAACACCTGAGCAAAATAAGCAAAGAGAGTATGGTTTCAGTCGGATGTTTTTTTCTGTATTCCTTAAATATTAGGGATATACTTGCCAGTGCTTGCTTGACTGAGTGTTCTCAGTAATATCTGCACCAGTAGACAGCATAGAGATGTCTTTAGATAGTTTCATTTCTTGGAGATCACTTGCTATAAATGAGTTTTTTCCTGATATGCAGATTAAGAGCTACAAACACAGATGACTGAAAGATATTGTCTGTTGGTTTCTTTAAGGAGTTTATCTTTGGAATTTATCTTTGTGCTCAGCTGTTGAAAGAGAACTTTCCTTCCTACTTGAGGAGACTAACTTGTTCCATTTGCAAGGGATATGACTAGCAATCCACATTTTCCCAGTTCAACGGTCTTTTGTCTTACACTGTAAAAAAAGATTTCTATTAGCCAATATTAGAGGAAAAAAAAAACCCATCTCATTAATTCTGCTCAACTAAGAGGACAAACAAAGGTTTCTGTGTACAAAATCAGCTGTAAGAATAGCAGTAGTGTACTCTTATATAATACTTTCCCCTAATAGTCCTCAATTTTGTTTTTCAAAGGAAATCAGCAGTATTATTCACATTTTACAAATGGAGATGCTGAAGTATAGAGCAGCAGTGATTTACCAGGTGTACAGTCAGGAATTAGAATGCTGAGCTTGTGAGTCCTAGTCGGACCTTTTATTTATACTGCAATACTACTACTCAGATTCAAGGTTTTGGACCTAGTGATTAAAGACTATAATAAACTTGTATTTCCCCTTGCAATGGGGAAAACATTTGTTTTATATTTTCTTAGTAAATTGTAAGCGTTTACAAGGAGAAATGCTGGGTCTGGTGGAAAAATGCTGAAAAAGAGTGCTCCTGCTCTGCAGCAATGGCATGTGCATAAGGAATAATTCGGCCTGAAACAGAGACCTTTGAATCTTTGACTGTGTTATGTGTTGCTAAATGCTTACACGTTTTTGCCAAAGTATGGTACAGGTGCAGAAGAAGGCTGAACAGAATCATGGAGGAGAAATCCATTTGAGGTTGCTGAATAGAAATGCTATCCTTTGAAATGACAAAGATTTTCCTAAGCTGTCATGAAAATGAGTGGAGGTTGGAGGAAGTGGGCTTGCCCTTATTTTCTCAGCATTCCTTCTTATGATTGCTGGTGGAGTTAAATAAAGTACTGGAATATATATACTTTGGGTTTGACTTAGGACAGCTGCTCTAGTAACTGTATAAGATTCGTTTTAGAAACTATTAGTTTTCATGTGCTTGTTAAAAAAGGTATCATACAAGCAAATAGGGAGACTGAAGAAAACTGATTTTGCTAGAATAATCTTCTAATACAAATTTGTAAATTAACTAAAAGTCTCCTCTACAGTATTTGTGTATGCAACTTACTGTGCAAATGCCATTCTGATAGAAAACTTGTAAACATCTCTGGACAGGTAATAGCCTTTATCATATTTATTTTCAAGGCACAAACCAAAATGTCTCTAAAAACTCAATATGCTCAAAAAACCTTATGTGAAGTTCACACAAACCTTAGTTTAGTGTGTTCCATTGTTAAAAGATGTTCAATGAGTTGTTATATATATTAGCTTTCTTAAAAATCAAAACTCTTGTATCCTCTTTAGGGACAGAATTATGCTATAGAAAATTTGAGTGCAGTGAGTGCAATTATGTTGAGAGACTGAAGCCTTGTTTGTCTGAACCTATTATGGTGGGTGCGCTCAGGACTTTAGGTTGCTGTCTTTTACAAGTATTTGGATTCTTTAACTACTCCTTCAGGAGTCATCCTGCCTTGAATTCTTTGAGAGTCTGAGAAAAAACAAAAACAACCCCCCCAAACGAATGAAACAAAATCAACAAAACAAAAACCAAAGTACCGAACGATAAAAAAAAAACGCCGTATACAAACAAAACCCAAACCAAACCCTGATGGCTTTACTGCCTTTCAGTATTTTGGTATAGTAGTATCTATGGCTGACTTGATGGGCTTTAGTTGGAGCTTAAGTCCTAGCTTATTCTCCCGTGACCTGAACTCAAACACTGCACGTTAAGATTTGACTATGTGGAGTTTTTGTTCTGTGAACTTGTTTCCACAGTGTTTACCTTTATTATTTAGAACAGCTCTATACCCTCTGGAAGAAGAAAAGACCTTTATTTGTTCAGGGAAATTATATTTATTGAATGACTGTGTTGAGGTTTAACCAAGGGGTAAGGAGCTGAGCCCCACACAGTCCCATGCTCACTTCCCTACCTAGTGGGATGGGGCAGAGAATTGAAAGGGTACAGTGGTGAAAACTTATGAGTTGAGTTAGATATTTTAATAATTTAAAAACAGAGAGAAAGAAAACAGCAAAGCAAAACCCCAAACAAAACAAAAGCTGATGCCCAGTCAGTCTTTGAGCAACAGCAGCCCTGGTCAACTTCCATCCTATTTTTATTGCTGCGAATGACAACACATGGAATGGGATGTCCCTTTAGTCATCTGGGGCCACCTGTTTCATTGTGTTCCCCAAACTTGTGTACCCCTAACGTACTTGCTGGCAAGGCAATCTGAGAAGCAGGAAAGACACTTACGCTGTATTCAGTATCAGATACACTGATGCACTGTTCAGTAAAAGCTAGAGCATGCCCTGACTGTTTTATTAACAGTCATTATTAACACTGTTTTCATCACAAATCCAAAAAGTAGCACCATGGAAGCCACTGTGCAGTAATTAACTCTTCCCAGCCCAAACCAGTGCAGACTGTTAGATTTTAGGAAGTTAAAATTGATTTTGGTGGCCAGTTTCAGATGAGATAGCATCTGACTTATATGATTATCCAGGCTATCTGTCTGAAAAAGGATCATTGTTTAAAGTAACCTACTGTGCCTGCTGAAGCACCTACCTCTTAGTGTAATATTGGAATTGTTAACCTGTGACAGAAATACAGTTTTAATAGTGTCATCTAGAGGATTGCCAGTGCTAGAATGCACTGGATCCTCATGGCAGTTGATTGCTGACTTCACAAAGTGTCTTTTGCTCAGATGAGCCAAGAAACACAGACTGCTAGCTATAGAATTCTCAGGGAGGATATGCAGCCTTCCTTAGATCACATTTCAGTGCTATAATAACTGGAAAGCTTTCTTCATTTGATACTGTTTTTGGATGCAGTCTGTCAGTCTTCCCTTGGTGTTCTTCACAGAGGCACTACTCCTACTCTAAACACTTTTGATTTTCTCTCCTGCTGGTGAGATATGTTAGAAGTAAGCCTTTATTTTCTTTCTGTTATGGTTTTCTTTCAAATGCCCCATATGAAACACTGGAGGGGAGAAACAGATTCACTCACATGGAGGCTAAGCTGTACGACTAGATTTTCAGGAGAGGTAGTTTTTCCATGCTACAGGACAAGGGAATTGCTTTTTTTTTTTTTCTTGTAGGATTTTGCTCTGTCTAAATGGCATTTCTGTGCCAGAATCGATCTTTGTTTATTGTGTAGTGTCTTGACTGCAAGAAGATAGTAATCGATCCCTCTTATGGTCCTGTTATATTGCTTTTTATTTCCCTACTTTTTACTTTGCAGACAGATGTTCAAGATCTTCTAGTCTCCTGGTTTTTTTCTTTCATGTAGTATTTTTCCCTTCATAAGGAAGACTGACAAACACGGTTTATTTCTTAGAAAATAGGAGATACCTCTTTCTACCCTGAGAGGGCTTGATGAGAAAAATCCTGCAGGCCTTATCCTAATGGAAAGGTAGTTATAAATTCAAAAAAAGGCAAAATTGCATGTTACGAAACTTGCTTTATTGGATTGAAAGTTAATAAGTAAATATTTTGAGAAAAATTTGAAAGAACTGTCATTTGCAAGAGTGTCTTTCATAATGCATTCATTATGGCAGTTTCTGTCCTACTGAAGAAATGAAAAGTTATCTTTCTTAATGACCATGTCAATTTTTATGGGAGACCACCCAGAACATGGCCTTGTTTTTCTCAATGAAATAGTTTTCATACTCTTCTATTAACATAAACAATGTTTTTTTTTGCACTGTACAGGATTAGTCTGCACATGCTGATAAGACCTTGCAGAGCTACATATGTCTAGTCAGCTTTCCAAGAACCATACTATGAAATTTCGTGTACAATAAAAATCTTCAGAGAACTGCTTTCAGTAGTGAGAGGCTGTGTTTGTGTATCCTAGCATAAATATAGAGTCTATATATTACTTTTCTTAGCCTCATTGAATTAAAGGCTAATACATTTAATTTATCAAAGTAGTAAAAGCACTCATGTAAAAATATTGCCTCGGGATTTATGTATGTATTTCAGGACTTGTTGAATTTAGTGTCTATCTCGTTTGTCTGGTTGGTGTGCAGGGCATGAGAGTATTAGTACAATTCACACAGTTGTTTTCAGAGGCATAATGTGGAAGAACAGTCTGTTACTCTCTTCTTAGGTAACGCTTGATTTGTTTCGCAATATCTGCACTATCGCTATGGCCTGGTAAGGTAATCTGGTCAAGTCACTGCTGTCTTGTTAAGCTCCAGGGAGCTAGATTTTGCTATAGTTTTTTCAAAAATCATAGAATGGTTTCGGTTGGAAAGGACCTTNNNAGGACCTCAAGACCATCTAGTTCCAATCCCCCTGCAGTGGGCAGGGACATCTTCCCCTGGATCAGGTTGCTCAAGGTAATAGGGATCTACAGGCCATGAAGACTTCCAGATGTGGGTATCCACAGATTCTCTGGGCAACCTGTTCCAGTGCCCCACTACTCACAGTTTCTATGGGAGGTGCTCCATAAGGATAGGATAGAAATCCTCTTTATTTTGTCTTTTAAAAATAAGTTAAGTATATTTTTCCAGTGAGTTCTGTTTTAAATATCACCTACCAGTTCTAGCAGTTTTTGTGGTGGTTTTGGTTGCTTTGTTTATTTTTATTTTTTTAATTTCTATTTTTTTTTTTATTTTTTTGATTCTTTTTTCTTTGGGAGTAAGACTTGCAGATTGTTTTCATCTCCTAAGTTTTCTTTCTTATTTTAATTCCATGGTGGTTTTTACCTTTCTTCTTCAATCTTTCAATTTTGTGGGGAGCTCTGTTCAGGTGGGAAAGAGACACACTCTAAAATCCTTATTTCAATTTCCCGTAACTCTAGAAAAACTGTGTGCAATTTGTTTCCTAATTCAGGTGTCAAAGCTGCAATTTTTGTCTCTCTACTATTTGTCTGAAATAAGACACTGCTTGAACCGTTTTTTTCTCCCTTATGAGAGCTGCAGCTTGTTACTGTGATGCTTTGTTTTGTTTGGATTTTTTTTTTTTTCCTGATCCAATTACTGGGATTTTTAATATAAAAAAGAAAAATATTAATCTGTCATGAAATTTTATTTTGGTGTCCTACTGATTTAGATGATTATTTTATCTGACTCTTGAAGCATGAAATCAGGATCAAATACAAATGGAGTTCCAAGAGAAAGACATTGAACATTACAGGCGTCTTAACAGAAAAGTCAAAACCATGAATATTGTATTTCAGTCTTCTGATTCCTGTTCAAATATTGCCTATGTGTGCTTTTCATGCTGAATAATGCTTACTTCTGATGTGTTTGCAAACCAAAGTTTTTTTGATTTGGGTTTTTTTGGATTATTTCTTTCATTTTTAAAGGTTAAATCTCAGCTCTTGTTGTGAAGCCACTTTGTTCACCTCTGTCTTCTTCAATTTTTTTTGTAGTTTTTTAATTCTAGTTTCAAAGAGATCAATTTCTGTTACAAACTTCTAATATTGACTAGTAAGGTAAATGGAAGGCTTAAATTACATTTCTTTCCACCTTGTATTCCAGGGTAATAGATGCATGAAATTGTAAAATTATACAAATATTTTAAAGGTGAGGTCTTTGGCCCTACAGGAATATAGATTCACCAAGAAAATGAAAGTTTAAATGTTGGCAAATACGAAAGGAAGAGTGTTAGCCAAAATGATTTTGGATTCATTGTGCTTTGAATGTTAACTCCATAATTCTGACTTCCAAAATTGAAAAATTTGTAATGGATAAAATCTCTTTTCAAAGTATATTTGAACAAATACAATAAAATTGCATCTCACTTAATTTTCAGAAGCTACATGTGTATATTCTATGTGCCAGAGAATTTAACAATGAATCAAGTAATCTAGATGTTTTTGGGAAATGTGAATTTGTCTTGCCTGAGTCAAAATCAGCTCTGAGTCTCCTAAAAACCACTACTTTGCATCATGTTCTGGACTTCTGTTGTTCATGTTTTCACAGATGTTTCATAGTAAAGCTGAAATACAGGTTTGTATTGCACTTAAATTTGCAAATATATGATTTTCTTTGATTAATTCAGGAAGTGTGTCATCGCATTTTTGCTTTGCCAGTGAGCATTCTAGAGGACTGAAAAAATAACATTGCAAAAACTGCCTAGCAATTTGAATTGATTTTTTTACAGTGTGATATTTCATAGGCAAGCTGATGAAAATACTGGAAACTACTTAATTAAAAATACTCGTAATTTAGGCGATAGACTCATTTATACCACATGAAATATTACTTCTTTGAAATACAGGTATCACTAGTAACGCTAATGTTTTTCAAGCTGCCTCTATGAAATGCCTACTAAGAACCGCAGTTTTGGCAATTATGTCCTTCCACTCTCAACTGTGTTCATAACTTCTACCTAGAAATAATAAAAATGGGCAAGTGGGCCAGTATTTTTTTAACCTATGTTTGCAAAAAGATATATTTCAATATAGTAGAAAGACAATACCAGTATTTGTTTTATAAATCATCCAAGATCACCCAAATTAATGATACTACATTTCTTGGAAGTGGCAAACGTTAGAGCTTTATTTGTTATTTTAAAAGACCAGAAGCCTATTTATTTACTAAACATGATCTCTTTTAAAGGAAGGTTTTTTCAGAAGTTCACAATTATGTGTAGGATGTTTTTGTTAAAACAAAAAACCAAAGGATGATTATGTGAATTCTGGGAATGTTTGTTGATAGCATAAAAATTTTGGTGACTGTTTTGGTTTATCCTGATGATTTTTAAAAGAAGACTGCTGGACTCCTTGTGTTACTTTCTAAAAAAATCCGTCATGGTTTCTTTGGCCAGATTTTCTCGTTTAGTGTTTTTTAAAACTATTTTCATTTTCAGATAACCCCAGATGTAGCTTGTGGAAATGCCAGTTCCAATAACTCTGCTGGAGGCCGGCTTATCTCCTTTGAAGTTCCACAGAACACATCAATAAAGTAAGAATATTTTTCATATACAATGAAAAGTAAAAATGCTTTTATTTTAATTTGCCTGTATATTATAGATAACTTTTTTTTTATCTAGGTGAGTTTGTGAAATGACTAGAAGTATATGAAAGAACTTCAGACAGACTTCAGGCATCCAGCAGTGCCACATCAGCTCTTTGCTTGACATAATTTTTCCCACATATTTAATGTTTTAGAAGATGTAAGCATGTAAACTGTCTCTGCACTATCAGAAATTAGGGCAGATTTGTTGAAGATGTCAGTTTGGAGAAGATACAACTTTTCTCTTTCAGCCAGTGAACGCTTATTTCCCCCTTTAATCTTAAAATGCACTTTCTGGTAGAAAGTGTTATTATTGACTATCTAAATGCATGTATTTGATCTGGGTGTCATCATCAGCTGTGAAATCTTTGTATGTGTCCTGCAAACACACTTCTCAAACACTCTAATTGATTCTGTTATTCACTTTTCAAACTCAAGCTTTTTCGGTTGAACACTTGCTTTGTTATTTTAATTAACAGAACAGGATTTCCTGGAAAGATCTGATTCTGTCAGCTGGGATGAGACATTTTCTGATTGCAAATTTCATTTAAAATAAAAATCTGCCAACGTAGTTCTCTGGCTCACAGCTTTGCTGCAAATTTAGACTTACATTTTCCTCAAATAGCTCACTTTTATCATACTGTCATTTTATCTTTCAGAATCCCGGCTTTCAGTTAAAAAAGGCTATGCTCACAGGAAAAAACAAATTGATGCAAGCAGACAAGCTGCAGACAGTTTGGAACAGTAACTGTTAAACGTGGGAGCTGTCCTACTCTTCCCACATCATGCTCATTCATGAGCATTAAGCCTAAGTCAGGAAGAGATATCTAAGTGCAGATGCTCTGGTTGGGTGGAATCTGTAAAGAAACAATTGTCTTTTCCTGAAATCAGGAATAAGCTGATGTTTGTGGATGCTACAGCTGGGTTTAGGACCCTTGTTGGAGAGACCCCATCTTAAAGGAGGTTGCAGAGTACACAGCCATTTTTTTTACACTATATATCCTTAGCAGTGATTTATATCTTGGTAGATTAGTGCAGGTCAGTATCTATCTTTAGTTCATTCTATTATTTTCTTTACTGGTCCAAGTAACATGGCTGGTTCAATTGCTACCTATGAAAGGAAAATAATTTCAGTTTAATAATTTTATTTTGCTTTGATTGTCAGGCATTGCCTAAACTGTAATACTGGCTGTTCTCCTGTTCTCGTAGTGAGATGGTCAGCTTTAGTGATGAGGGTTGTTCTATTGTTCTTAAAAAAGACCCAAAATGCTGTCCAAAATTCTGCTTCTTATGATGTCTAGTTGAAATTTTTTTTCAACTTGTATCAAACATGATTACAAAATTTTGCTTTTCTTGTTTTAGATGCAAATAAGAAGTGACAAGGGAAAAACTGCCTTGTGTTTTTAGCAGGATTGAAACAATTTCAGTAGAGGAGATTGTGGACCAGAGCTTCATCTCTGGGTATTTCTAGACCTGTTTTCAACAAGAGAGAATTATAAGTTTTCAGAAGTTGTATGCAGTTGTATTTGAATTTTTGGACGATCGTTCAAACATATTGAGGTTCCTTTGGAGGAAATTAATGACAATGTTTAGGCACTTGCCAGAAACATGACAATTTTATTTCTTTGTGGGGTTGAGTAAGGAAGAAAGTATCCTGAAAGGAAAACTGATATAGATACAGTGCTCCCTAGTGGAGCCGATATATGCTGTCGTGAATGCTCACCGAATCTGCCAGTATTTAGGAACACACAGTGTACTCAGTGACCTTGGGACCATTATATGGCTCATTTGATTTACAAAAGTAAGCTGTTCTGAACCTTCAATCTGGCATGTCAAACATGAGGATTTCTACCAGGGTGCGTCTCCCTGTATTGAACGAATATTTAATGAACTTCAGTAAACAAGAGGGTTGGATGTAGTCCAGCTGAAGAAAATGACGTAGATACAGAATGGAGGAACTATTCAAAAAGCCATAAATAGAAAAACTGAGAAGGAATGCTTTTATGTAATGTTTATGTAAAGTTCTTCACGACCACTAAGATTATGCCCTTCAAGTATTAGAAATTGAGACTGCTATTAAATATTACTCTTGAAGCTTTTTTTAT
The DNA here is from genome assembly GCA_032466535.1 of Forpus xanthops. Classification (NCBI taxonomy): domain Eukaryota; kingdom Metazoa; phylum Chordata; class Aves; order Psittaciformes; family Psittacidae; genus Forpus; species Forpus xanthops. Next base: position 2,571 of record JASSUY010015535.1, on the reverse strand, counting down.
TTTTGCGGACATGCTGAAAACCTTCAGGCCTTTTCTTGATTCCATGTGTGCTACATGTAAGCTTTTCTACTCTGTGGACAAACTTTTGTCCTGCAGTGATGTACTTCCTAATAGCACCAATTTCCCTTAGTGTAAATATTCTTCTAATTTCTTTTGTCAGAATAAGGCAAGATGCTACTGCTTCTCTTATCCTGCTATGGAAGGTCACAACCACTGGATTTAAACAGTGTTCACTTATTGATGGCAGAAGTGTCACTCTTCTTCAGGCACTGGGTGGGCTTGTTCTTTCTGAAGAGATACTTGCATTAGGAAACAACTACTTTATTGGTGAGTAACATGCTAATGTTTTGTTTATCACCTTTATGTGACAGCTGGTAGTTTACTGAATATTTAGAGAAACAAAGAGATAATTCCTTTAATTTAAGTGGTGCTGAAAGATGTTGGGACCTTGGTTCATTCAAAGCACAGTAGTGGTACACTAAATTTTTACAGAGATGGCACGATTCAGTTTAAAATTTAGATGGTGATTTTTGCCTGATACCTTTAGATAATGCAAGGTATTTTATATGTTGTATTTTAAACAGCCATAAAGCTTTTAGTAAATGGTACATTAAATAGCTCTGGCTGTTTCAGGGTTTCTTTCTCAGATATTGTATCACGGGATACTTTGTAAAGAACCTTAAGTCTGTGCACAGTAAACTTGAAAAATTCTATTAAAATATAATAGAAATCTGATCTAGCAGTGTTTCTGGCATTAATTTTTCTCTTGTAGTTTTTTCTCTGAATATGAAATCTTAGAAATATATGTTTCATTGGGCAAATAAATGTTAAGTATCTTTGCAGAAGGGATGTAATGAAAACAGGCTGATATGTTATTTTTAACTATGGGAAATAATACTGATTTGAGACACTATTTATGCATAGACACAAATAAAATTGAACTTTCTGAGCAGATAGTTTATTACACCAATGACATCAAATCCAAAGTCATTGTGATAACAGCATTTATTGCAATCTGCTTGAATTCTGTATATCTTACAATGAAGAGTAAGCTGCCACAAATTGTTATTCAGCAATTTATTATGCTTATAAATCTAAAATTAAAAGCATCCTGATGCAGAAACATTGGGCCAAATTCAAAGTGCATAGCTGATACAGGAAAAGAACAACCTAACCCACAAATGCAGAAATAATCCCATGCTCTCCCCTTTTTGAGCTGTCACGAAGCAAAGATTTTGCTTGAAGGTTGTCAATATAATAATTTAATTATGATCAGTGGTGTTTTCTTATATTTATTTATAAAATAATTTTCCAGTTCCTTTTATTTTCTTTACTTCCTTCCAAGGTAGTTACTTTTAGATATTTTTCTTTCATTTATTTTTTTATTTAAATTATAAGAGTTAAAACTCCCTATTTTATGCATTTGCCTTGTGGTAGTTAATGTATGATAAAAGGAAGTAACAACTTGGTGAAGATAGGATAATTTCTAAGATTGATGCAGCCAGTGAAGTACCTAAAGGCAAAAAATTGGTCTATAAACTCCCAGAAGGAAAGCTTAGATTGTTCTGTGGAGGCTCCACTTGGCTGTACATGACATGACATAGAGCAAAAGCTACTAATTTAGATAAGTATTTTCTTACTCTTTCATAGTTTTTCTTGTTCTACTTGTCATCTCTATAGCTGTCTTTCTCTCACTGAGATTTTTACTTTGAATTTACTATGTTCTAGGTAACATGAGGGGAAAATATATTGTGTCCTTGATGAATACAAACTAAGGTTCAGATCATTAAAATTATACTAATGAACTTGCATATTTCATGGAGTACAAATATTCTCAGACAGCTAATTTTTACTTCCATCTGGGTTTTTTTGAGACTTTCTTTGGTCTTCTTAATTTTCTGATACTGAAGCTCTCTGTAGAATTTTCCAGTAGTAGTGTAATTTATGTAAAGAACATGAATCATAAATGCATATGCATGGAGCAGCAGGGAGACTCCCATAATACAGTGATGAACTCGTGAATAGGAACATTTGAGTGCTTAGTAAAGATGAGTGCAGATATATAGTGCATTTGAATTTTTAGAAATCCTATTTATTTTAGCAAATGGATGGATTATCTGTAGTGCTTTTCATAGAAAATGAATATGAAATATTCCCTCTGCATATCTTTTACTCTTGCGGCATTGCATCTCTGTACTATGATATAAAAAAGTAATGAGATAACAATTTTCTGGAGTAAATTATTCTATGTGGCCTTAATTTAGTTATAGCTTTTCCCAGAATAATTTGCTTTTATTAAAACACTTGATTAGAAGGGTGAACTACTACAGGAATAGGGAAACTGCCAGTTTCAGCATTTCCTGTATAATTTTTGATATACATGTCAAACAGATTCTAAGGTATGATGAGTCACATTTGGTGATTGGATATAAAAGAGCAATAATGTAGCATGTGCTTTTATTGACGGTACTTAAAGTAGAACAATCACAAGGTCACAAGATAGAATCATAGAATAGTTAGAGTTGGAAAGGACCTTAAGATCATCTAGTTCCAACCCCCCTGCCATGGGCA
>JASSUY010015534.1:0-31559 GCA_032466535.1 Forpus xanthops | reverse complement strand
ACTCCCACAGGTTGAGATAAGAACAGTTCAGTAACTAAGGTATAACACAAATCACTGCTGCTACCACCAATAATAACAATGACCAGGGAAATATAAGGGAAGAGGATAGAGCTGCTCACCACTCAACAATCGAGCTGTGAACTGAACTCTTCCGGGTTCCTGCCCCCAGTTTTACATCCTAGGCATGACGTGCTGTGATATGAAATACCTCCTTTGGTCAGTTTGGGTCAGGTGCCCTGTTTCTGCTTCCTCCCGGCTTCCTCTCCTCCCTGGCAGAGCATGAGACTCAGAAAGTCCTTGGTCAAGCCAAAACATTCTGAATTGTAATTATAAAACACTGGTGTTATCAGCGCTGTTCCCAGGCCGAAAGTCAGAAATACAGCACTGCACCAGCTACTATGAAATAGAAAAAATGACTGCTGTTGCTGAACTCATCACAGGTCCTTTCAACCCTAACTATTCTATGATTCTATTACTATAATTGTAATAAGAATTAAAACTTACTTTGTATTACTTTTTCATCTGTCTCACTGATGCAAGCCAAATTTCACACTAATCAGCCCCAGCAGTCAGCTTGCTCTGTGGAAACTTCAAATGTCTTCCAATTGAAGCAAAAAAATTAAAAATACCCCATGCCTCAACTATCTGCAGTAATTATGACATGAATATTACACTAAAACATGCACTTCATACAGATTTTAGCAATTATGATATAGATATCACTGTTTGTGACAGTGAGAACTATTTCCCTGCAAGTTTTTTGTATGACTAACCAGAGACACAAAGTTTTTTAATGGTTTTTTCTGTTCTGGCTATTCAGCTTTAGTCCTGTTATTAAAAATGTAATACAAATATACAAAAAGAAAATATATAAAACAATTCAAAAACTAAAGCAAATAAAAGCATACTAAAAACACAAAGCCAACAGAACACCAAGAGAGTTTATCAGAGGCTATCTGAAAAAAAACCACATTACTCTTTGAGAAGTAATTTGCAAAATATATTTTTCTTTCATGTTTAGAGAGATTCTTAATAAAATATGATTAGTGTGCACAGATTAAGTTTTTCTTAACATCACTGGCAATACTTATGCATATTTGCCTGTATTCCTCCCACAGCAGTAAAACTGTTAAGAAAATACAATGTATTTACCTAACCCTATTTCAGCTGGGATAGAGTTAATTTTCATCCTAGTAGCAAGTGCAGTGTTGTGTTTCTGCTTTAGTATAACATTAAGTTTGGTAACACACCCTTTAGCTGTTGCCAAGTAGTGCTTATGCTACACTAAGGACTTCTCAGTCTCTCATGTTCTCCCAGGGATGAGGGGCACAAGAAGCTGGGAGGAAGCAGAGACAGGACACCTGACCTGAACTAGCCAAATGAGTATTCCATACCACAGCGTATTATGCTTGGTATGCAAAGTAGGGGGAGTTGGCTGGGAGCCACAGATCATTGCTTGCAGACAGGCTGGGCATCAGTCAGCGTATGGTGAACAACTGTATTGTGCATCACTTGGTCTTGAGTTTTATTCCTCTCTCTTTCCCCCGTATTATTATTACTTTGCTTTATTTCAATTATTAAACTGCTCTTAACTCACAGGTTTTACTTTTTTCTGATTTTCCTCACCATCCCAAAGGAGGGTGGAAGCAGGGTGGTGAGCAAGCAGCTGGATGATACTTCACTGCCAGCTGGGTTTAAAGCATGACATTATCAAAGGAATGAGATATGTTTCTCCCTAGTTTTGCAGCACTTCTTTACGCAATTTGTTGCTATTGTCAGTTGTGTTTAGAGGCAGTCTGTTATCAAGTAAACACTTTTATGAACTCTGAATTAATAACATCGCTGTCTGCATTATGGTGAACAGTCCAGGCTAGTATACTGCTATGATTAGAGTCAGAAGGATAAGAATGGAGCTCAACAGAACTTTGCAGCCACTGCCAAATTACATGTATAATTAGACAATATTAACTAAATTCCTATAATCCTGCAAGGTCTTCTCCTTACTCCTATGACCTGACATTTGAGGTGAGAGAAGTTATCTAGATCCATCACCATCACTCCATTTCCTAAGTTCGTCATTCCAAATTAAAGAAGTCTGCTTTATTGGTATTACTGAGGCTGTTCTAAAGTTCAAGCAGGAAGGTGAACAGCTGCAACACTACCAAGTGTGTGGCAGGCAAATAAAGTAGTGTTTGTGTGTGGTCTACATTATAACCTTTCTCTTTATTAGAGAAAACAACTACTGCAAAAAGAATCCTGACAACATACATTTGAGAGGCACAGATCAGCAAACCAATTATCAATCCATCAATTGATCACAGCTAGTCTTGGGAGTAGTTTGCTCTTGGAAATGAAGGCCTACACAGATGGCAGGCATGTTCATGACTTGCAGAGCATCTGCACTGAATAGATAATTAGATAAGAAGACAAGAACACAGTAACTCAAAGAAAACTAGAATAGGTAAATGCATACAGAAATTAAATTTACTGGTTTACTGCTACATGAACTTAAATATAAAATAATGTATAGTCTGCATTTATTTTACCTACATTTTTAAAAGATGGGGGGGAGGGTAGAAACAGTTGCCTGCCTCCATTCAGGTAGGCTCAGCACTCAAAACAATCTTGAAACAGACATTGACACTGAAACGTATATTGATTCTGCTTTAAACAGCTATCAGTTGGGTTTAGCTCTGAATAGAAGATCTCTTAAAATTACTAAAGAACAGTGGTTCAGTTGTTCAAATCTTTTTCATGGGAAACAATCTTAGGAAATTCAAAACTAGAGTAATACTAGAGGAAAATTCAAGTTAGGGTATAAAAGTAGACTGTGGAGATGCTGACCCACCTTTTCTCTATAGTAGCTGCATGCTAGAAACAAACACAGCCTACTGGTTTGAATACGTATCAGCCTACAACAGATTACATTTTAAATAGTTTATCTTTTTTTCCCACATTTGTGCAATATCCTTCCTCCTATATATATGAAATCTTGGAATTTTCTAAAAAGTTACGTCTCAGATTAGTTGCAATGACTGTCTGTGGCATAACTAATGCCTTTGGTATTTAAATGCTAAAAATAAGCCAATTTAAGTGGGTTTGGTTTGGCCATTTAATTAGCTAAGTTAAAATTATTTATGAACATGAACAGGATTCTCCCAGAACATGGTATTTCCAAACAGATGGTTCACTATTGAGCAGGGTCAAAATGCTGCCCTTCCAAACTAGAAGGGAGATAGCCGCATCCTTTGTCTTGGCAACTACACACAGTGCTGAGCACACCCATGCAGACTGACAATTTCTGGCAGGGAACCTTCCTCTTGCCTTGTCCTACAGCAGGGAGAGCCCAGCATTGGAACCATGCCATTCCATGCCATGGCACATAGGCGGTACAGACCTCATCAGGATGGTCACCAGCTCAAACAGAAAGAGCTTCCACCATCGAGCTGCATACACAGACCACTTTTAAGGATATCTATGTAGTCCACCAGCAGCACAAAAGACTCACTGGCTGACTCCCTGCCCTGCTAGAAACCCGATATTAGTCCTCATCTGCCAACAGGTAGACGTTAAGAAAGGACCAGTACTATTTTGATATGATCCTTAACTTACAAGATGATGAGACAGGACTTGGGCTAAGTGTTTTTTTAAAGTGCAGAGAGGAATACAGGACAAGAAAGCCTTCAGGAGGAGGGATCCTGCCCACTTGCTTTGGCAGACAGCAGGACCATGACAATTCTCAATACCAAGAAAGCACGCACCTATACACACCACATACATACACAGGAAAGGGCATGCTATGCAGCCTACTGCTACAGGTTGCAAGCACACTGTTACATACTATCTGCCTATAGAATCACTTCCACCATTATTGCTGGTGTGTTTAAATCATACTCATAAATACAAACATGGCAGAGTATAAGCCATCACTCGAGTAATCCCTGAGATCACAAAACAAGGTATTATTCTGACCCTTCCCATAGCCTTTATAAATCTTCCACAATTAACTACCACTGCAAATAATTCCATTGATTAGCAATTAATGCTTTTCATTGTTGTCTGTTCACAAGATTTTAATTTCAGTCACATAGGAGGTACAAAATGGCTGTTAAACTGCTAGGAAAATATAAAACAAAGGAGAAACTAACAGACATGCTAGGTTTCTTTAAAGATATAGTTTGAAATTAATTTCAGCACAGACTAACAGATTTACTTACAAATTGCTATAAAATTCATCATGCATTCAGTATGTTTTGCAAGTACTTTATGACATTTTTCCTTACACAAGTGTTCTATATAAAACCACATACAATTTATGAGCAATGGGTCCCTCCTTGATTTAGAATTCTAAAACCTACTAAAAAAGCCCATTCACTAGCTAATTTCTTCCTATATTAATATTTTCTTCTGTAATATGACACTGAAAGTGTTTTCTGATATATATACAACGTTAAAAACAAGCAAATGAAGTCTGCAGCCATTCCCTAATCATGACTGTAATATGTTTTCTGCTAAATTTACCCCTTCTGGCATAGCAATTTGAAAAGATGCTTAATTCTCTTGGACACATGAATGCCATTTTTATGACTTCCTTACGCCCAGTTTCTAACAAAGATTATTATTATGCTTGCTTACTTTTGAACACTTCATTAGACAACTAAAGGGCCATTGGGACCCTCATGTTGCTAAAATTAAGCACATTCAAAGTTCTTTTCAGGATCAGAGCCTGAATATTTAGATTACGATTCTTATTTATTTATTTTTAAAACATACCAGTCATAGATCATATATCCAGCTAAAACAGGGACAAGATTAGCAGACTAATTTATTCAGGACTTGATTTTAGTGATTCAATTTTAACAGAAAACATGCTGAATTGTGTGAGCTGTTATACCAATTTGGCAGCTTAGACGATATAGTAAGCATTCTGGTTTTAATAAAGGCTTTCTATTCAATTTTGAATCCTAGTTAAGCTACTTGCACTGTGAATCACTACAGATAACCAGATAAGGTTTGTGCCCAAATTTATACCTTTCTCAAGATTTCAAGGCAAAGACATCTCTGCTGGGTTTTGTTTGTTTGTTTGTTTGTTTTCTTGTGGGTTTTTTTATGTTCAATAACTTATTTTGAAAGCATATTCTCTTATCCTCTTTAAAGGAGTAGAAAATGCTTGGAAATTCATCTTCAGATTGCTAGTATTCAGAAATTAAGCTGACCGCTGACAAAATTTCTATAACATTCATTGACACATATCTTCCACCTCAGATGTCATGACATGATTTTCCCTTGCTTTATTTTACAAAGCACTCCATCTCTATGTACAATACATATTTAATAACTTCAATAAATATATTTTACCCACAGCTTGAAAAAGAGAAATAAACAACATTTGCATTTATTAAGAGCATCCAAATCATCAATATTTACTTATTAAGAAGAAAATATCATTGGCGGATTGGAGGCACTGTAAAGTATACCAAGTATGGCATTGAAAATGTTCCCACATATCAAAAAAATACAGTAAATAATTTCTTCCCTTCTTAGGGAAAAGGCAAAATCAAAGTCTCCCTGTATCATTGACTGGACATGCTCAATCTGAAAAGCACATGGTAAAGATGATGAAAAAATAAAAGGAAGAATCTTGTAATAGGTCCAGTTGCAAAGTGCTTCAGAATTCAAGAATAATTTGGGTCTTTATCTGCGCAACTTACTAATAAAGTAGGTTCAGGTCATCCACTCCTGAACTCACATTTACTTCTGGGAAAACAAAACACTTTATAAACGTGATTACTTTTAGACATAGTTTAGAATATTATACTGAGTTAGAAAAAGAGGAAACATCCTGGGTGATACTGTTATTTACAGATTTTGTTATTCTGCATACACAGTCACCAATGGAACAAAATAATGCTTGTGCAAGCAATTTCAATGTTGATCTAATTTACAAGTCCAAGACTTAACAAATCAGGACAGTTTTGGTAAGCAATTTCATTTCATATTTGTGCTCTCTTAAAAATACAGTTTTGATGGATGTTGCATTCTAGCTTAGCTAAGCAAACATATCTGGAACTGTTAATTTTTCTTAAAGCACATACTCACCCAGAACTTATCTAAAAGGAAATTTGAGACAGAAATTAGCCTTCTCTTCATAATAGAAGATGTTCTTCTTCATACTTCATCAGCCACTACGTTAAATTCAAAACCTGATGTTAACTAATAAAAACATTGTAGATTGCAAGGCTACACTAGAATTATGTTTATTTTAGCAGACAAAAGTGATTATTTTCTTCTGCATGGATTTCAGGCATGCTGCAGACTGTTTGTTCCTGTTTGCTTGTGTGCCTTTTCTATACCATATTCTTGATTTTACAGCGGGTTAAAGTCCAGTAAAGAAAAGGCTAAAAAATCCAACAAAGAGTTCTAAAAGTGAACAAAGTAGTTTTCACCAGATAAATTCTACACAAAGACAAAAGTATCTGAAAAGTAACAATGGAACAAATTTGTATTTAATATGCCAAAAGCACTGTTTGGTTCACAATAAGCTTTGTTAGCTTGTCTTGATTATTAAGATTTACCAGCTTTAATAACTGTTTAAATTGTCACAGTTCTTTGTTTTGGGTTTTTTTTAGTATGAACAGCAGACAGAACATTTCTAGAAACTCCATACTGAAGACAATGCATTCCCTTTCTATTAATTTTCTGCTTCCTACTCTTCTCACATCTCTCCCACAGTTCAGCCTAAAATATGCTTGTTGGTGAGAGCTTCCCACTGATTCTATCCACGATCCTCCTGCAGAAAGTGCTGTAACTGCAAGCATATATTGCCAAAGCATAGAACTCCAATTTAGTAAGAGAGAGCATTTAGTGAACAACATTACTGCCTCAAGCACATTTTTTTAACTTAGCCCTCTTTGTTGGCAGCTAATAATTTTCTAATTATGCAGAGGATACTATTATAAAGTTGTTTGAAGACCAGGGCACTCAAACCAGTTACACTACCCCTTGCCCCCTAGGGACTCTCCAACAACAGTTTCACTCAAGTCCTTCCTCATCATCCAGTGCAGGATATGAGATTTTTCACAATCTTATAAATAATAGATGTGTTTTCCCTTTAATCCCATTAAGGCTTCTCAAAGATCAGTAATGTATGTATATCAGATCAATGTATGAACCACTTACCAGTAAAATTATCACATATATTTCATTTGCAGCACTAGCAAAGTAAGCCTATGGCAAATCATGCCTATGCCAGGAAATGGGCTGTACATATTGCTAATGCATATATTTCTTAATTAAGCATTCCAAAGTGGATATACAAATTATCAAGATACTTCTTTGGCACCAGAGCTATGACTAGAGCTAAATGATCAGTACCAAAAAGTAAAACCCATTCCTTTTCCCTTCAATTTCTTAATGCACTTGCTTTCAGCTGAGCTATATTTTGATCATGTTTGATTTTGCATGATTGAGTTTTACTGGCATTTCTTTGTGGTTATCAGTCAACCTGAACACTGCAGAAGCAGGAGATTCCATGCATCAACATTACCTGTACATTTGTCTCATCAGAGCACAGGGAAAGTATGATATATTACAAGATATTCAACTAATTTTAACCAAAAAATTTTTAAGCCAATTCCTTAGGAAGCAATTAATGAATGGGGTTTTATGAATAATATGAAAAGCAGCAGAAATCATGCTACAACTAACCAACCCTGAAAACCACAAAGATTACCAGGGTCACTAGGAATATACTGTATGTAACAAAGGACAGAAATTCACCTGCTAAATTACCAGATCTTGGATTAAAAGAATTAGATCTGTTGAAATTATCAAACAAAAAGTAAGATGCTTAGGCCATCTCCCCCACTCCTGTCACAAATCCAGTACTATCTAGGACTAAAATTAAGCATTTTAAATTACTGAAGTTCCTTCCTCAACAACCAGGATATAGAATCATAGAATCATAGAATAGCTAGGGTTGGAAAGGACCTTAAGATCACCTAGTTCCAAACCACCCTGCCAAAGGCAGGGACACCTCCCACTAAACCATGCCACCCAAGGCTATGTCCAACCTGGCCTTGAGCACCTCCAGCGATGGAGCATTCACAAGTTCCCTGGGCAACACATTCCAGTGCCTCACCACCCTTATAGTCTAGAATTTCTTCCTCAGATCCAATCTAAACTTCCCCTGTTTAAGTTTGAACCCGTTATCCCTTGTCCTAAGTTTGAACCCGTTATCCCTTGTCCTCTCACTACAGTCCCTCATGAAGAGTCCCTCCCCAGCATCCCTATAGGCCCCCTTCAGATACTGGAAGAGCAGTCCCAACACCGATCCCTGAGGGACACCACTCATTACTGGTCTCCAGCTGGACACTGAGCCATTGAGCACAACCCTTCGCATGTGGCCATCCAGCCAGTTCTTTAACCATCAAGTGGTCCACCTATCAAATTGATGTCTCTCCAACTTAGAGACAAAGGATGCTATGTGGGACAGCATTGAATGCTTTGCACAAGTCCAGGTAGATGACATTGACTGCTCTATCCCTGTCCATCAGTTCCGTTTCCCCATCATAGAAGGTCACCAGATTGGTCAGGCAGAATTTCCCCCTAGTGAAGCCATGCTGGCTGTCACCAGGCACCTTAATGTTTTTCATGTGTGTCAGCATGCCTTCCAGGACAATCCACTCCAATATTTTGCTAGGCACAGAGGTGAGGCTGACTGATCTGGAGTTCCCCAGCTCATCCATTTTCCCCTTCTTGAAAATGGGGGTTATATTTCCCTTTTTCCAGTCATCTGGAACTTCTCCTGACTGCCAAGATTTCTCAAATATGATGGACAGTGGCTTAGCAATTTCATCTGCCAGCTCCTTCAGGACCCGTGGATGGATTTCATATAAGTCACTGTGCATAAGACTTGCTGCTGGAAGCCAACAATGGCAGAGATTTCAGACAAGAACGGACAGACATTACATAGCATAATATTTTCTCATTATAGTATAGATATTTTCTCATTTTTATACATACAAACTAGCTATTTTAATTAGATAAGTAGATGGAAATAATGGTGTGCAATTAAATACAATGGCTAATTACAGCTCTATAACTAATATTTGTGATTCTGAATAAATATGATGTTTAGCATTAATATTTCAAAAGCATAAAAGTTCAGTCACTCATCTTGCATATGGATTTAGACTATATATATATACATATTCAATTTTTATAAGATCTGTTAATCTTCATTATTTCAAGTACTTTTTCATTGCAAGCACTACACAGTGTACATATAAAGAGGTTTTATTGTTGAAAGTACCATTTCAACACGAGCTTATGCTGATTAAGAATCTACCAATGCAAAAATATAATACCTCTGGCCCCTTTTCTGTGCCAGAGACAACACCTAAACTGAGTTATTCCATTCCTATGTGCAACAATTAGCACAATACCTTTACATTTAAAAGAAGGGTGCAATGATGATACTATCATATTGAAACGAACTTCAGCTCAGCCCTTTGTTGCCAACTACTTTGTTGACCATTTTCAATTTGGGTGTACAGACTACTCAGTCCTAGAAAATAATTCTTAATTATCACCATTATAAAACAGATTTAAAAAGGAATGGTGATTACACACCATCTGGAAATGTACTCAAGCTGTCAAAAGAATCTGTGGATAGCTCCAGTATACAGTATTCAAATTTCAACAGGAAATCAGACTTGGTCCAGGGGGAAGAATTCATTCAGATTCCTGCATTTTTTAACGTGTTTGGCACATCAAATAAAGTTCAAAGATAAAGTCAAATAATTCCCCTTTAAGAGATTTTAATAGCATGCATGTAAATTTGATACACTGCATACACTAGCACACAAAGGAAATAAATGAATCAATCCTAAAATAGTATTCATAAACCACCAGAAAAGTGACAAGTGCACCACAGATATGAAAGAATAAAGGAAAAAGGAAGGGAAAAAGAAGTAGAAATAAAAAATAAAGAATAATTAAAAGCTACCCTTTCTTTTATCTCCCAAGGCATGGATGGAAAAGGAAACACAGATCACCAACTTCTCTGAGCAGTTAAGGATCCAAAGAGTTCCCTTGCAAACATACAGACCCTGCCAGTGCCTGCTGAGGTACCCAGGGCTCAGTGTATCCAGGCAACGGGGTCTTCAGAGACCCTTGGTATGGACAGAACTGGCATTAAGTCGTCTTCCATGTCTAACAATCAGGCACAGCTTCTATTAGCTCAGATAAAAAACACAATTATGCACATTAGTTTGCCCTCTAATGTACAGCAAGGAACAAGAATATGAGGCTCATTCTTGCTGCTGGTATTTAGTGCATTCAACCTGTAAATAATGGGCAATCACATAATCACTGTCCTGGAGAGGGGGAAATAATAAAAGGGGAGAAAGTTCTACTCAAACGCATAAGAGCAGCACATTGTGTACAGAAGTATTTTAATAACAAAAGACACAAACTTAATAAAAGATATGAGAATGGATTTTAGCAGAAAGGACAGTGATGTGGGCAGCAGACACTGGACTACTGGGCAAGGAAAACATAATGAGATGAACTGAAACCTGCCTGGGCTGCTGGACCTTCAGCACCAGTAGGATTACACCACAAAAAGACAGAGCAACCAGTAAAATTTCTGTTTGTCCTTCATTCTGAAGGCTACTGAGAAACAGATGTTTAATACATTGCACATTATGCCTTATTTCAAATAAATTATATTTTTAAGGAAAGAAACCAGTAAGTAGTAGATGGAAGGTCATAAAATGCAAACTGCTTCCTCAGACAGAAAATGATGCATAACTGTTAGATGTTGCCATGCTTACATATCCATCTGGGCCTAAGCCATCCTCAAGAAACCTAGACACACATTTGTTAGTTCCTGCAGCACATTCATAAAGTTGGATAAAAGGCAAAACAAGTTACAGCAGAAGATATTGTGAATCTTCATACAATTGCAACACTGAGCTCTTTTACTCCAACTATATGAACAAAGTAAAGTTTGCCTCACAAAGCCCTGAATCTTCCTTTCCCCTTTCTCTTCTCAGAGTGTTCTGGTTTGTTTTTTTTTTTTCCTTCATCTTATTTTTTTTCATTGTCACACTTCCAAAGATCACCCCATTTCTCCTGGCTACCTATCCTCACGATAGTTACTACACTTGTCTTTCCTGGTAGAACTTTTTGGTTTTCTGAACAAGATTTCCCAAGGCCCATCTAATTAAACAGACATCCAGAAAAAAACAGACTCACCAAGCTTTAAAAGCAAGCCCCTCTGCAAGTAACGAAAAATGAGCCTCAGAGTATTTAAGACACAGCTCAGAAAGCACACACGCAATCCCACTCCATAAAGTCTGAACATCCCAACAGGAAATTGGAACAGATGGTTAAAACCATATTTATTCTGCTTTAGATCCTGTAAGAAGACAATTGAGAAGAGATGCAAACATCTCTTGAGGCCACTTAGCAAATAGTTTCTGGCAATTGATGTCCACAGTCATAAAACCCTGTGTACTCTGCCATGTCAGGCGATACGTCTTGTGCCTGATCTAGTCTTACTAATTGTCTGGATAAGAAAGTGCCTAACAGGTATTTGTTACAACCAAGGAAACTTCAAGCTGATTACAGAAAGTAAGGTTCAACAGAAGTGCTCAGAAATTAGAGAACATCAACATCTGGGGAAGGTCATGCTGTTGAAATTCAAATCTTTTTAAAATATACATCATAACACAGCCTTTAATTACCTAATTACATCCTAATTTTAGCACAGCCACCATTTCATTCGAAGCTTGAGATGGATAGTGCTCAAAGAATACTATGTAGCATGACACAGCTTCCTTGCTCTCCAGCATCTGTCTTACTCATTATCGAAACACAGAAAACATGAAATGACACCTTAAAAGGAAATAATGGGCACCTCAAATTACAACATAAAATAGTAGCTGCCTTAGTTGGGCCATAACCTCTCTGTACCTAAGCTCACTTTCGCAAGGTGAAGGTAAAGCAGTTACTTTACCTTACAAACTACTATTAAGATGATTTCATAAAACATTGTGAAAACCTTCAGCTTGTGGTGATAAATGCCATAGAAACCCCATAAGGGAAATTAATAACTCTGCATAAACTGCAGCACTTCAATGGTGTGTAAAAAGTACAGCATATAGCCACTACTTAATGATGAACACAATGAAGAATCATTTAGCAGTTGCCCATACTGCAAATGCTTTCTCCCCCGTGTGATGAGGAATGCTAAGGTTTTGTAGAAAGGTTTACAGTAAACGACTGCATACACAAAGGAACGCCACAAGAAAATTGACCGGCTACTTTAACTGTGACCTTTTTCTAATTTCAGTGTTTGACTTTGAAACCTGAAGGTTTTTGTTCAAAGACTTTACAGCATATAAATGCTATATCGATTATTTCAAGCATCTGGCCAAGCACTAAGAACAAGCCCAGACAGTACATACATATTTTGGGCTAATATACATATTTGTAGCTTACTCGTACTGTATTCTGTTTTCCACAGCAGAGAGAAAATTGCTTAGAATGCAACTGAGTTTAAGAGGAAAAATTATGCATTAAACATTGTACTTGCCATTATACACTTTTCAGTCAGCAAATGACCTTTAAATGCTTTTTTTTTTTCTTCAGAGATGAATTTAAGCTGGCATAATCATGTCTTGACTACAAACTTAATAGATGTAATTTCTTCTTGTTGTATGTACCCCCATTGGGCCCAGAAATAAAGTTTGTATAAAGATCATGCACCAGCCCCCTTCTACTGTAGTTTATGAACTATAAATGAGTTTCAGTTTGATGAAAAACCCACCCACGAAAACAGACTTAGGGCATGGTGCTCTACCACTTAAGAGTGCAGACAGGCTGCGAAAACCAGTATATTTGAGGTATATATGCAATCAGAGACCTTGGTCAGTACCTACTACTTTATGTGCCATAAAATACACAGGTTTTTGTTTTATTTGGTTTGGTTGGTTTTCCCACTTTTACAATAAAGCTTCCTGTCCGTGTGTTGATCACAAAAGTAGATGGTCCATTAATTATCCTGACAACATTACTAGTTTTTACATGTGAATCTATGAATCATAGAATCATAGAAGAGTTAGGGTTGGAAAGGACCTTAAGATCATCCAATTCCAAATCCCCTGCTATGGGCAGGGACACCTCCCACTAAACCATGCCACCCAAGGCTATGTCCAACACGGCCTTAAACACTGTCAGTGATGGAGCATTCACAACTTCCCTGGGCAACACATTCCAGTGCCTCACCACCCTTATAGTCTAGAATTTCTTCCTCAGATCCAATCTAAACTTCCTGTTTAAGTTTGAACCTGTTACCCCTTGTCCTCTCACTACAGTCCTGCATGAAGGAACTCTCCCCAGCATCCCTATAGGCCCCCTTTGGTTGCTCTGAGCCTTCTCTTCTCCAGGCTGAACAGCTCCAACTTTCTCAACCTATCTTCATAGGGGAGGTGCTCTAGTCCCCTCATCACCCTTGTGGTCCTCCTCTGGATTTGTTCCAAGTGCTCCATATCCTTTTTGTGTTGAGGACACCAGAACTGCACATAATACTCCAAGTGAGGTCTCACGAGAGCAGAGTAGAGGGGCAGGATCACCTCTCTCATTCTACTGGTCACACTCCTTTTGATGCAGCCCAGGATATGGTTGGCTTCCTCTGCTGCAAGTGCACAAATGCTGGCTCATGTTCATTTTTTCATTGACCAACACCCCCAAGTCCTTCAATAGAGATCAACAGAAAATTGTTAACTGGTTATGGCATATACATTAACCTTAAGTACCACACAATGATAAAAAGTAGTTCTTAGACACAGCAGACACGTTTTATTCCTAAAATATTGATGTGATATTCCTGAGATTATCCAAAGCTTTGGAGAAGTGGACACTACTTTAATATAGCTATGGGTATGAGTATTCAAGAATTTTATGCTCTGTGCTTATGAAGAGGATGTATGGAATTCTTCCTCATCTGTTTTTCTGAACCCTTTAAGAGCAGAAAAACTTCCAGGATTGCTCCATATTATCAGTGCTTTGTTATTACACTATTTCCCCCAGTCAAGCACTTAAATACTGTTATTCACTTTCATGTTCCAGTGTTTCTCAGATTTTCCATGTTGCTAGAACCACTTACCCAAGAAAAAGGGTTGTGATACAAAGGAATTCTGTCAGTCTTGCCTCAACCATGTCTTATTCCCCCTTGAATAAATACACCTTCTTTTTCCCCATGAATTAGCACCTACCTTACCGACCTATCACTGTGGAGACACCTGATTAACACTTAACAACTTAAGCCGCTCTGGCTTGGCTGAGTTTTCTGGGTCTATATTTAGCTTTGAAATCCTTTGCCAATTTTCAACATCCCTGCAGAGTGCTAAATACTGCATGCTGTTACAAACCTGAACTGAATATCGGGGCACTGACCTCTGTGTTGCGCACACAGATGTCATTCTCATCAAAACCTTTTAAATTAACAGCCTTTGATTATTTCTTCTTTACCCCCCCCTTATATTTTTAAGAGATTTATTTTGTATCTGCACTGAGAACTTCTTACTTAACATTAGAAAAGTGAATTACATGCAAACATATAACTTGACAAGATAAAACATAGGAAAAACATGAAGAAATTCCTAAAGGTAGTATTTCTTTTTGAATAACTTTAATGGGAATTGCAATTCCTATAACACGTTTCATGATATATATTATGAAAAAAATCTGACATTTTAATATTGTTGTGATGAACCACTTAGATAAACCTTAAATGAAGAAATTTAATGTGAAGAAGTGGGAAATACTGAACACAGTGCAACTACTCTACTACCAGTAGAAGTGGGGTTGTTTTAAATCTTCATTTTGTGATGCACAATTCCTTTAGAATTTGTTCCTAACAAGATTTCACATCTCTGCAACATGCAATATTTATCTGCATGTTTATACATGTCTTGAAAAGCCATTAAAACTTTTCACTTAAGAGAAAGAACCCAGCATTAAAGAGACACTACTGCTTACAAACTTCTTAGATAGTGAAAGATTTATTGTAAGGATTGAGAGATTTACTGTCCTTCACAAGCACGGCTCTGATATGCTTCAAGGATGAAAATATGAACCAAAACTCTTGACAGAAAGTCCTCCAGCAGAAGGATACTAAATTCTCTCTATGGATACATAAGAACCTAAAATGTACTCCAGGTCAGGCACTACTGTAAAAGAGATTTCTGCATTAAAAAATGTTTTTATTAAAGTCACTTTCTTAACAATATCCTTCCCAGTTTCTGGTAAAGCAGAAGAAGAGAAAAGCTACTTAGAAAATTGTTCTAGTTCACCTGCATAACAGTTCCCATTTGCCCACCTCTCTTCCACAGGGTGAGGGTATGTGAAAAATAGCAGCATACAGTCTTTAAAGAGTCTGGTGTGTGCTCTAGAAACATCTGTAGTCTTCTGATTCTTTTCCGTATTTAGTACTGAAGATGGTTTAAGTAATATGCCATATTTCCTGGATTCCAAGTGCATTGTTTTTCCAGTTCATTTTCTATCGAGAAAGATAAAATTTTCTTTCATATTTTTCAATCCTTGTCTTCAGTAAAATAAACCTTAGACTCATGGAATAGTTTGGGTTGGAAAGGACCTTTAAAGGTCATCTACAGTGAGCAATGACATCTTCAACTAGATCAAGCTGCAATATTGAACTGTGTCGGTATATCTTAGCTTCACATGAAACAGGAACCTCGACAGGCTGGAGAAACGGGCTGACAGACAGAAACACCAGGAACTGCAGAAGGCTCCAGAACTACACCTGGGGAGGAATAATCCCGCACACCAGTATGTACTGGGGGCCACTCAGGTTGAAAACACCTCTGCAGAAAAGGCAAACATACAGGGCTGTACTGGGAGTACTGGACCAGGTAGGCTCTGCAGTACAAGAGAGAGAGATGGTCATATTGGGGAGAACACGATTCCAGTGAAATGCCACTAAGGTGACTGGAGCAACTCTCCTCTGAGAAAGGCTGAGAGAGCAAGAGCTCTTAAGCCCAGAGAAGGCAAAAAGGGGAAACTTACTTATGTATATAAATACCTGAAAAGGTGCAAAGAAGAAAGAGACACACTTTTTCCAGTGGTGCCAAAAGACAAGAAAAGAAGCAATGGGCACAAACAAAAGAAATGGTCCTTCTGAACATCAGGAAACATTTTTTTTACTGTGAGGGTGACTTAGTACTGGAATAGGTTGCCCAGAGAGATTGGACATGGTCCTGGGCAACACCTGCTCTAGATGGGCCTCCATGAGCAGGGAGAGTTGGACAAGATAACCACTCCAGGGGTCCCTTCAAACCTCAACTATTTTTTGAAATAAGTCATGTGTGTGAGCTCCATGTCTAAATGGGTATTTTATCATCTTTAATAAGCAAAAAAGGATTTATATTTACAGTATCACAGAATAGTTAGGATTGTAAAGGACCTTAAGAAAATCTACTTCCAAACACCCTGCCATAGGCAGGGGCACCTCACACTAAACCATGCCACCCAAGGCTATGTCCAACCTGGCCTTGAACACTTTCAGAGACAAAGTCCATCCCAGTGCCTCAACACCCTTACAGTAAAGAATTTCTTCTTCATATCCAATCCAGACTTCCCCTGTTTTAAGTTTGAACCCATTACCCCTTGTCCTATCACTACAGTCCCTCATGAAGAGTCCCTCCCCAGCATCCCTACAGGCCCCCTTCAGATATTGAAAGGCTGCTATGAGGTCTCCACACAGCCTT
This sequence comes from Forpus xanthops, assembly GCA_032466535.1. Classification (NCBI taxonomy): domain Eukaryota; kingdom Metazoa; phylum Chordata; class Aves; order Psittaciformes; family Psittacidae; genus Forpus; species Forpus xanthops. The sequence goes on along the minus strand of JASSUY010015534.1, from coordinate 14,760 downwards.
CTTTTCTCCAAGCTGAACAGCCTAACATTCTCATCCTATCTTAATATAGGAGGTGCTCCAGTCCCCGAGCGTCCTCGTGGCCCTCCTCTGGACTTGTTCCAACAGTTCCATGTCTTTTTATGTTGAGGACACCAGAACTGCACACAATACTACAAATGAGGTCCCCCAAGAGCAGAGGGGCAGGATCACCTCCCTCAATCTGCTGGTCAGACTCCTTTTGATGCAGCCCAGGATGTGGTTGGCTTTCTGGGCTGCAAGTGCAAACTGAAGCCGGCTCACGTTAAGTTTCTCATTGACCAACACCCCCAAGTCTTTCTCTGCAGGCCTGCTCCGATTCTCTTTGCCCAACCTGTATTTGTGCCTGGGATTGCTCCGACCTAGGTGCAGGACCTTGCGCTTGGCATGGTTAAACTTCATAAGATTAGCATTAGCCCACCTCACAAGTGTGTCAAGGTCTCTCTGGATGGCTTTTTTCCCCATCTATCAACCAAAACGCACAGTTTGGTGTGGTATTTAATTACTCTTCTACTGAATATAACACAGGATGGGGAAGCTGGTGCTAAAATCTTTTTTTTTTCCTTTTTAGAGCCGATGGAAAATTAATATCTAGACTCATTTTGAAAATAATATCTGGGCTCAACACTGAATGGACTTAGGCAAGTCCCTCACCCACCAATTTAAAATGTCATTGTTCATTAAAATGGCTATGAGAAAAATAAAGGAAGAATTGTTTGAGCATAAAGAGAAATACCTTGCAAGATGAGATAAAAAATCATGAGTACAGGCAAAGGAGATGTTTTTTATAGGGAGTCATTAAATATTGGCAAAATTTGAGACTTCCTAGAAAGGGAAAGAATAACTGAAATAACCTATCCCCTTCTACCCATACATATCTACTTCTAAAGCAGTTTTAGCCTAAACACTACAGTTGAACTTGTTAATACAATCTTTATATGGCAACTAAGGTTAACTACATATACATATGTTACCTCATTTTAACTAAAGTGATAAGGGTGCGTCATAAGCAGATGCCAATATTTCTATCTGCGGCATATGAGGCACAGACTCCAGATGTAATGCAACCAGAGAGGTTTATTGAGTGAACTTACAGGCTTTTATATTAATCTGTCTAGCCATCACACAACTTTTCAACCAATCATAAGCAACAGCTTTTCTGGATAAGGCAAAAGCTTGTCCAAACACATTCTAGCATGTTTTTTCTGCTGCTACAAACATTACAAGCTCTTGGCTAGACACCTAACTAAGGCAAGTGCTTGTGGCAAGTGCTTGCCCAGACATGTTAGGAATAAGGCAAGTGCTTGCCCAAACGTGTTCCTCCTGCTGCTGTAAATGTTACTTTTGGCCCATCTCTATCCAGGCATTAAAGATTTTTATACCTGTCCTGATTAGTGGCCAGCACGTGTTCACCTCACAGAGCTTCTAAGATGATATTTATAAAATATCCTGAATTTCCATCTGAAACCTACCAAATTGTCCAACAGTTTATTATTGTTACAGCTGAAATAATTGCTGTAGACACCTGCCTCGCCTCTCTTGTGCTGCACAGTGGTTGCTGTACAGCAACTGAAATTGCAGTGCCTCTATTTTCAAACTATCACTATTTTTTTTTTAGACTTGAAAAAAAGTAACATCAATTTGATGATCTGCAGCAAGCATCTATGTAGGTTTTGAGACATTCATACTGTGAAAAATATTCACACAACAAAAGGTAGATGGACAAGGAGATAAGTAATTGGTTACATGCTTGGGATTGCCCACAGGGTTTTGTTTTGTTTAAAAAGAAAAGACCCTTTCCTAGTACCTTGAATATCATTAGTGACAGTCACGGTTTTAAAATGCAGTTTGCTCTTTCAATCCCCCTCTTGGAGAAAGGGCACACAGATACCAAGATCTTAAAACTTCTTTAACAGATAACTGATGTGTAACTAACTCCAAAGCCACTCTTTCCTCCATAGAAATAATGGCAGTGGAACTGGCATGGTATGTTGGCATTATGATAAAAGTCTTCTGTGAACGTTTTTGTTGCAATGTCTAATCAGATCACAAAAAGCTTTTTGCTTGGTGAGCAACTAGAAAAAGAGAAGCCACACTGGCTCAGGCTATTGGTCCACATATCCTAATAACTTGCCTCCAGCAGACATGTGGTGGATGTTTATGAAACTTCCAGAAACAAAAGACATATTCAGAGGGATCCTTTCAACCAACACAGGAACAGATTCACCTCAGTTTCCAGTGAGCAATTAAAAGAAACAGCATTGAGAACAAATCAAAAGTTAAGTCTGATGCAAGGATGGTCATGGAGTGTTTCCGCTTTCATGGTCGAGCTGGCATATTTTGACCAGTGACCTTCACATCGCTGACACACACATTTTTGGCAAAGAGCAAAAACAGACAAACCTAAATCCCAAACCCTTCCTTTGAAGAAAATAAATTGAATTGGTTAAGAAATATTTGCATGCAGGTATTTTGGTAGCAGGTTCTCATTGTTAACAAGCAGTGGATTCAACACTCTGAGGGGTCCTCTTAGAACTGATCTCTGTGGGCGGGGGTACACTCAAGCTGAAAGAGTAATCTCTGGACATATATGTGGAAAGGAGGAAAGAAAAAACACCAAAACAAAGAATAGATCTTTACACCTGCTGTCTGTGCATGGAGTAATTCCTTCCCACCCCAAGGAACTGACATTATTATTTTTGACAGCTGAAAACCAACTTAAGTATTTGTGTAATGAATTACCAGAATAATTTGCTTTTCCCATCCTCATCTTCCTAACCCCTTGTTCAGCCTCCCCCTCAAGGGAAAAACAAAAAAAAACAAAAAAAAAAAAAAAAAAAAAAAACCAAAACAAAAAAAAAAAAAAAAAAAAAAACCACAAACAAAAGAAGAGAAAAATTTCCCCTCTTTCAAGAAGCTATTTTTATTTTTATTTTTATTTTTTTTAAATTATCACTGTTCATGACTACTCAGTGGCCCTGCAAAGTTGTCCTCAACCGCTGGTCAGGTTCTATAGCTCCACATCTGGTTTCTCAACATAGTCCATCATTTGACCCAAGAGAACATTCAGACTACTAAATCAGGCTATTAACACTTCTCTCTCATAGTATTGCTTCTTGATCTCCAGCTCTACTGCAAGTCTACACATTGAGCTGTGGCTATAGGACTCCACTGACACACACAAAATACAGTTCTGAGGTTCCCTGGCAACACTCTAAGGCTGACATGTCAGTGGCACTGGGGCAACTTTGACTAGAATTATTCTCTTCACACATTGATGAATCCTGCAAAATAAGGCCTTTTGAAGCTACTGTTGCTCATCAATGAACTTGAAGCAGAAGTAGAGACACACATCACCTCACAAAAAATTCACTAACGAAAAATGCAGTGGTATTCTATAGGTCACTTAAGAAGAATAACCCAGGCAAGTCTGTTTCATGAGATTCCATTCAAGAACATTTCCTTGGTGAAATAAAATTCAAGACTTTCCACTTTTTAAACAATAAAGAATAAATCCACTAGTTAGCATGATTTCAACAGAAACTGACACCATCAGAACTACATTCTTTAAGAGGCAAAATCTCACTCTATAATTTCTAACCACAATTCCTACTAGAGGTGTGCTTTCAGGTGCCATATGCATTGCACACAGCACCTTTTAAAGATTATACTGTGCTTAATGTTGAGTTACCACAGAACACTAAGTTTCTGACCCGGGAAAATGTATACTTTTTCACTGCGTTCATCATAATCATGCTGTTTCTCAAGCCCAGATGTCTCAGACCTGATCCATTTGCTGTGCTGCCCATGTACTGATAAAGAAGGAAATTTGGGCTGATTCTGATTCAATAGCAAAGCTGTCAGTGACTTCAATTGTTAAATCAGTACTCTTATTTCTCAATGAAAAAATGTTTCTAAATGTGTCTGAAAAACAGAAGCATTATTGAAAGAAAATTAATAAATGGAAATTATAAATTCCAATCTCACAGGGAACAATTGTTTTTACCTTCTTTTGGGGTGCTTCAAATCTAAAGCCAAGACATTAATCCATATCTTTCATTTATACAATACACTAGCTCTTTTTTAATTGGTACACTAATATACATTCTAAATTAACTCATTTTTTCAAGTTAGAGATCTTTATTAGGCTATCATGTATATTTTATATTTTGGGCTACTGTTGTCTCCCACCACGTTTTTTTACAAAACACCTGTAAAACATGCAGGTCTATGGAAAGAAATGCCTTTCATCTATTCCATACATATGAAGTTCAGAAAGGATGCTCTTTCATCTCAGAGCTCAAAGCAGATTTCTCCAAACTAACATTCCCTTCAAGGCCCAACCATTTTATCCCTCTTCTGGGCACATAACTAAATCTCAGATATCATCAGCCTTTCCTAATACCAAAATGGCAAGAAGAGGTAAAGAATCAAAAACTGCACTGAGGTTTTACATTTATATTGGTACAATGAATTGTCCAAAAGATATCCCATCTCATTTTCTGTAATGTGATTTATTTCCTTCACTTTTGAAATAAAAACTTTTTTTGGTATTAATTTGTTCCATTCATCATTTAAGTCAAAAAACAGAATTATATCAACTCCTTCCCTAAGTAAAACACAGTTTTTACAATACATGTAGGCTTAAATATATATAACCAGGTAACAACTTTGAACTTTTGTTGGAAGTCTTTGGGGAGCTTGTTTCATAGAAGAGGAAGCTGGTGTCATCTACAAAGGGAAGTTGATTTTGCCCCTAACATAAACAAATACTATTTAGATATGCTTATTATTAAGTTTGAGCTTCTGACTTTTACTTTCCTGCAGTATTGACTATACAACACTATCTGTACTTAGAAGTGGAGCAGAAGATACAGGCAACATTATACACACCCTTGCTAATGTATAACTAGTTAGGAATACTAAAAGAGGGTGGAAATTTTACTGCAGTTAACAGATCTAAAGGAAAGAGAGTAATTATTTTAGGCAATCCTTCACTGTGAGTTTAATTCCTCACTGGGCTTGAAAAACATCACTATCTTTATTGCAAAATTGCAAATAAAAACCCCTGGTACAACAGACTAACATGGGCATCAATTATGCACAACCCTGTCAGGGTCCATGGGGCTTTGGGTAAGCATCGGGCTTGACTAAACCACTTACAGAGGAAGACTGTGTATGTATACTATGCACCCATAATTATAGTTTGAGGTTAAGGATGACTTGTATTCTAATGTTCTCTTCCTAACAAGTCTGTAATATACACAATAGCTGACATGCCCTGTAGCAAAGTAAACTAACTCAGTGGCAAAAGCAGGACAGAACATTAAAACATGACTTAGGATATGTCAGTACTAGCTACATTTTATTTTAAAGGTACAATTTACTATGAAAAATATTGAAACACAATATTAAAGAACTCCAGAGAAACAAACAAACAAACACCCTACCCCTAAACCCATTCTGATAAGTGAATAATTTGGTCAGAAACTGAAAGCTAATACTATCCCTATAGCTTCTCTGCCTTCTTCTTCCCCATCTTGCTGACAGATAGTGCTTCCAGAAGCACATTAGCATAACATGGAGTTAATCAATGCTGCTTCAGGAGGAAAATTCCACCTAATGAATCCCCAGTGGCACTTTTCTGTGCACCAGGTGCTTTTTACTGCAGGTGTACCAGCCTGGAACACATCAAGACTGCCTGTTTAAAGTTGTGATGTCCAACATGCCCCTAGCTGTGCAGCATTAGGAATGATGAATTCAGATGCAGTAATGATCCATGTACTCTGCTTCTTTGAAGACACTCTGATGTTAAGTTAGAGTCTAATTTTAGTGGCATCTGAATGGCACTGCAAATAGTTCCACTTTTAATTATGATCCTGCAGAAATCAAACTTGAGTGGCTACCTTTAGATGAAGTTAGATGATTATTAAATGTCTGTAAAACTCTAATGTCTATCTGCCTCCTTGCACAGAATTATGGTATGGACATCAACATAGCTCGCAAAGTGACTTCTGAACCAATATTCTTGCCTGACTTTAAGGAACAAGATTTACAAGTATCTCTCAGGTAAAGCACAACAGATTCACATAAGAGATCAGTTCAATTAAGCAAGAAAAACTGAGATCTGTAAAATCCCTAAGGAACTTCCTATTTTTTTCCTGTACTTTTTTTCTAATTTTAGTGTCAATATTTCTCTAAACTTTTAAGCCTTCCTGAAATCCAGGGACTTAAAAGTTACCATTATGTCTCCTGCTGAAACAATAGCTGCAAACAGCTAATAAAACATATGGTTTCTTCCGTGCAACACTAGGCACACCTGGATGATGGAGAAAGCTACGCTACACCAACAACTGCAGGACTTGCATCTTCAGTGGTGCTGGACAAATTTTTCACTGATACAAAGTGAATCAGCTGTAGTAAAGTCTGCAGCAAATTTATGTCACTGATTAGACATTTAAAAAAAATATTTAAAAGTCAGTGTAGCGGCAGCTTGTTGTAGGCTTGTCATTTGCAAGTGATGTCTGCATTAAAAAGGCATCATCTATAGCTTTGGAGCTTAAAACATGATTTTTTTTAAATAAAAATTTTAAGGTCAGAAGCAGCTGTTTTTCACAAAAATTAAATTACAAGAGCAGTACTACTTCACTAAAAGTGAACATAGTGGACAAACGCTGGAGTTGGAGGAATGACGTGACAAGCCATGTTTTGCAATTCTCTTCTATTGTCAGTAACAAACTATAGCATCTGTAGTGAATTAGGAGGCAGAAAATCATTGCTATAATGGTATAGTAATAACTAATACATGATAATGTCATAACACCAACTTGTGTTATTGCTTATCTCAAGAAGTTTAAGAGACAAATCCATTATTATATTAGTTTCATTGTTATCATAATATTTTCTCAACATATATAATTACTGCTTAAAATTCAATTCCCTATTTGGGAAGCTCCAGAAATCTATTTTAAATGTCATTGAGACAGTCATACTCTTCATAGGTTCTTAGTATTTTGCTCCTTTTAGCCTTTCTCATTTTCTATTCCTTCTGTAGGAGGCTACATACTGATTTGTTTCTTTCACCTTATTGTGCAGCTTTCCCTCTTCCCTTCTGGGATCTCTCTCAATATAGAAACCAGCATGTTTTAGAACTTCCTGCTGAAGTTTCTTCTATTTAACATAAGGCGGCATCATTTTGGCAGAGAAAAAAAGTAACTTAGCCCCTAAACTAAGAGTTCGTAGTGCAATAGTTCATTAACTAATCACATCTATTACTAGAAACAATATATTTTGGTACTTGAGAAAAGTTCTCCAAAGTAAAGGGTACTAGGGTCTGGAATCAAACTGGAAAGACAGTTTTCACATAGATGAATGATAATAAATATGTAAGGAAACTTTATGATGGAGGTCTAGGCACATCACATTCTTATGAATGGGAGAATGCTACACTGGGTAGATAGATGACATCAGGAGGAAAGCTGTTATTAGGTATACCACAGATAAAATTTTGCTTAAATAAGGAGAGCTTACCAATATAAATAGCAAAAAGAATGCCACAGTACATTACAGAAAGGAAATGATAGAATCATTTGAAGAAAATTTAGGAGGTAATTACTATTCCTGTCTCACATGGGCAAAAATATTTATGAAACAGTTACAATGACTAACTAGGGAAAAGTTACGATCAAGAAATATCAAATCCCTGAACCTGAATATCTTGGCATCCAGCCAGCATTTCAGTCAACAAAAAGGAAGCTACTGTTCTGCTAATGCTTTAAGGGTAAACAGGATGATCCAGATAACTGGAAAACTTGGCAGCCTGACATAAATCACAGACACGTCCAACAGAGAAACACAGATACAAGAAATTAACAAATTATTTAACAGTCATGTTACAGTTAATGCCAATCAGCATGAATAAGCAGAATACACACCTTGGGGAAAGGAAAATGTGATAATTTTTGATGAGATTATGAGATATGTTTTGTTTACAGCAAACTGATGCAATGCAGTTAGACCCAAAGGCATTTAACTTGTCACTTCATATCTTAAATGGTACAAAAGGATATTGGAATGCATTTCACAAGTTAAGTAGCTTAAATACAGACAAACACATAGGTTTCATATGAAATTAAGAGAAACTTTATTAATCAAGTCATGTTTCTGGAGATACAGATGCATGGATTTGTTCTAGCTCTTTTCTAAATATTTTTGCAAATAACTTGGGGGGATATCTCAGCCAAAACACTTCTCAAATGACGAAGACTGAGACAGAGGGACCAAGAAAGTTACACTGCATTTACTGAAAACTTTTAGCATCCTTAACCTAAAAATCCTCCTTATAAAGCCTTTCACAGCAGAGTCATGAAGCGAGATCAGCGAAGGGCTACCAGGACACTTGAGGCTGGAGGACCTGCTCTGTAAGGGGAGGCAGAGGGACGAGGGTTTCTTCAGTCAGGGAAGAGGTAGCTACAGGGAACTTAACTATAGCCTCCCAGTGCCTGGAGAGACTGAGCTGCGCTCATATCTTACAGTGAAGATGCTGAAACAAGAGTTTAAAGTAGATAAGGAGAAACCACCTACTTGCCCTTACAATGGCATAGGTTGCCCACAGACTGTTCAGTATCAGTCCTTGGAGGTTTAAGACAGAGCTAGAGAAAGAAATCAACAATCTTGTCTGACCTCATAGACATCCATTTTGAGCAAGAGTTTGGCCTAAAGATCTCCCAGGGTCCCTTCCAACCTGAGTTGAAATGACACAACAGATGCATGGTAAGCACATAAAAACAAGACCCTGATGCTCTATTTACAACTTCTTTAAAAAGAGAAGTACAATCAGAAAGAAAATGCATTTACATTTAGGTACTAGTGAACATGATCAAGATACCAGAATGTTTTGCTTGCATAACCTCGCAGTCTTAATATTTCAAAGTTCAGCCATAATCAAGAAATGGATTTTTAGGTCTGCAGGAACAGATGAACATTGAGAACAGTCTGTTTCAAAAGCAGCACAACAAAGCAGCCCTTCCTCCGACACTCCCCATGAAGTCAATATGAAAAGAAAAGGGAGAATAGCAGATGATCAAAAAAGCATTCTTCACATAAACTTTTCATTTTGACATACATGCATATTTAATACAATACAGAAAGCTGACTGTGATGCTTGATTTTTAAAATGTCATTGAAGCAGACATGAAGCTTATTTTGTCCTCTTTTCTGCAGAGAAATTCTTGACGTGATGAAAAGATTCACACTGAACACATGTGGACTGTGTCCCAGAGAGCTCTGCAAGCTCTACAGCAGCTGCAGTGGGAGGCAGGCACTCAAAGCTTGGTGCCCCAAGTAGGCAAGTGGAGCGGAAAACAGCACACGCTCAGTAACTGAACCACAGAAACAGTAAGTAAAAACACAATTCCCTTTTCCCTCAAGTTTCAGTGGAGCATTTGAGATGAACATTAGTGCAAATAGCAGGCTAGCAGACTATGTGATTTCAATCCCCTTGATGTTACTGATATAACCTATAATGCACACAACACTCTATGCTGTTCTGCTGTTGGAGTATGACAACAGCAATGAGCCGAAGGGCTACACAGTCAACAGTGCATAAGGGATATGTCACTGCTATTCACAGATAGATGTCCAAATACAACTTACATGTATCACCATGATGACAATAGCGTAACATACTGATTTAACACAGACTACTCTAGAATGGAGAGGTTTGAACTTTGTTGTTTTCCTGGGCTTTTCTCTTTTTAGTAGCATTTTATTTCCTGTTCCAAGGCCCACCTCTGTTCTGAGAACTTCGAAATTTTGTCCCTGACCCTACTCCCATTCCAATTAAATTCAGAGCCAAGAGTCCTTAACTGTTCCAGTAAGCTGTTTAATAAAGGACAATCTTGACAGAATGTATCTACCTTGGCACTCTGTTACGATCTTTCCTTCCCACCTTACCTACACTCATCAAAGAAGATTCTCTTAAGAAAACTAAATTCAGCATAAAGACTGATTATTTGCTTTGAAAGCAGGGAAGAGAAAAAAAGATATATTACTAAGTCAATATTTATCACCAGGGGAAGTTATTAATTTATCACCACTCCAAACAACCCATACTCTGTGAATCTAACAGCGAAACAAGTGTAGCAACCTGGTAAGCAACCTGATGCTGTCTTGCATGCATTAAAAACTTAAAATAATTAATGCCTAAACAATAATTTAGACAGTAACAAATAAGAGTTGCTAAACAGAATAATGCCACAAGTATCTGAAAGACCCAACAAGAGACTCTATCAGGAACTTCACTACCACACAATTCCAATCCAGTATCTTTTTACTTTTTGTATGCCTAAAGACACACTGAATAGATGGCATATACCAGTAAAAACAAACAACTTGGAAGTCCGCAATGGTCTGGTTCCTCCTTTAAACTCAATTTCTTTATCATTTATGATCAGATTGCTTTTATCACCTTAGTTTTTAGCACTTAGCTGAGTGGAAACAGAAGTTTAAACACAAATTTTTGAAGTCTTTCTTGTTGAAGAAAACGTGGATTCCGAAGTTTAAGGCCAAAGCTTACAGTGTAGGGAAATTCAAATAATAACAGAACAATATCTCACTAATAATGGACAAAAAAGTCAGATTATTAGATATCCAATAGTCTTCTATTTTCTTTCGGGTGGATTTTACGGTTTGGCATTTGTCTTTTTTTTTTTTTTTCTTTTTGTTAGGCCAAAAAATATGTTACTCATCAAGAAGCCTTATCAAGAAGAATGCTTCAGCCACATGTGAAATTAATTACGCAGCAGTGTTGCTAGAGCAAGGCTCTATTTAAAGTAATTCTCACACCAATTAGAAATCAAAGAGAATTAGTATCAGGACTTTATTTGCATCAGGTAAAGTTTGTAAAACTGCCCAGATCCCATTATAAGTTTTAGATTATATAGGCAATATTTTGGACCATTTTTACAATATTCATGCATTGGGGAGGGGAGAAATAAAGGAAAAAAACTCACATCTACAGATCCTAAACATAAAGGGAAGCTTTTTCCTCCTTTTGCTCACATCATTTTTGATTACTCCTCACCTCCTACAGGGCCAGTATAAAAGTCACTCAGAGATGTACCAAAACCTGTTTCTTGGATCACCCCATTGCCTGAAAGATTCACCAGCCCTATTTAGCCAGACAAAGTGATTATTACAGTATTCTGTGTCCCAGTGAAGCATCTACTGCAACACAAGGGATTTCACAGCCCTGCAGAAGCAGAAGTCTTAAACAGGATTACTTATTTCTGCCAAGTTAACCCTTCTTCCAATTAATCATCTCCAAACTTTTCCCTACTCTGGCATTTTGCTACATGTAAGAAATTGAGTTCACCTTCAGAAAAATTTAACTGGGAACAAAGTCAGTGGAGCAAAGGTTTATTTACAGCACTGGTAAGCCTTCGTATCCTGCATGCACACTTGTAAGTATAGAGTCAAAGTTTCTTATACTCAAGCCTTTTACATATTCATAGGACTTTCAGGAAGATGCATCCCACCTCTCGATGCCTGATGCAATCTTCATTATTTATTCTGCACATATCCAGGAAGGTCTTTTAAGAGCTAGTTGGTAAGGACCAGTAGGGTTCTTTGATACGGACTTTTGATCTACTTAACCCTGTGCATGTGCCTAAAGCCATTAACATATAACTTGTTCTGCTACTTCCAGATTAGATGTTGGTTCAATCAAGGATGACTGTCATACATCCTATGTCTGGCCACAAAAATCCTTTGTTCTGTTTGTTTCACAGTTTCAGGAACTTACATTCTTCCTGCCCACCTATGTGACTGCACTTGAGCAGGATACAATGCAAAAAACCCATGCTTTTGCTGAAGCAAACTATTTATGCCTTCCAATATCTGAAGGGTGGCTATAGGTATGCTGAGGAGGGACTCTTAATGAGGGACTGTAGTGATAGGACAAGGGGTAATGGGTTCAAACTTAAGCAGGGGAAGTTTAGATTGGATCTGAGGAAGAAATTCTTTATTGCAAGGGTGGTGAGGCACTGGAATGGGTTGCCCAGGGAAGTTGTGAATGCTCCATCGCTGGCGGTGCTCAAGGCTGGGTTTGGCAGAGCATTGGGCAATATGGTTTAGTGCAAGATATTTCTGCCCATGACAAGAGGGAAGGGGGTTGGAACTAGATGATCTTAAGGTCCTTTCCAACCCTAACTATTCTATGATTCTATGTTATCACACTACCTCTAACCACTTGTTTCATCCTTGGAGTACCCAGCAGTTTTTATCTATCTTGACAACAATATTACTTTCACATACAGATCAAGAGGCAAATTCAACCAGCATGCTTATTTACCTCAAAGAACTGCCAGGTATTGCCTAAACTCACCTTATTATTTGAATTATCTCTGCCTATTATAAAGTTATCCTTGTCAGAGAGAGCAGGGAACTCAGGTAAAGTATATGCCTTTAGATGCCAAATAAGTTGATTATAACACCACATCTTCTATGTTCAAATAATCTCCTCCTTCCTGTATTTACAATAGAAAGGATAATGGGCTGAAGGATAATGCCTCTCTCATAATGTCAGAGAGAACTGTTAGCTGCTTTTTGGTTACGTGCCTGAGTTTTTCCAGTTCTGCTCAAAGATATGATGGGATATTTGCTGCTGTGCATTTGATCACATTGATTCCTCAGTAATGCTGTTTTAATTATGGTTTCTTCTTTCCTTACATAATTTTTCTGGAAATTAGTATTAGATATTCCCTCTCCAAAATCCTGTTTAAATCTTGCTCAGGCCTCGGTCCAAATAAAAATGTTTTTGTAATGCTACAGTCAGAATAAGCAATTCTGGTTTAATACTGTCCATCTCTGTATAACTAACAACACGCTAGTGTAAATATAAATAATAGATCTATTAAGATCAGATTATGGGTATAATTAAAATTAAGCTAGCCCTTTCCTCCCTAGTTTTAAGCTGTTTATAATTTTGCCAAACTACTTAAAACAGTTTTGGAGGATGCATTAGCATTTTCTTTACTAGGTAAGTTTTGTTAATATAAAGCTCATCTGATAGTGAGTAAACATGAAAAAAAAAAAAATGATTGATGCATTCTGAAAGTTAAATGTGCAAATCCATTGCATCCCATATCCTTCAGAATTTTCAGTTTGGCATAGCAACCAATCTGGCATAAAAATTTCACTTCTTTCCCAGCCACAACAGAAATAAGATAGTCAGAATTTGTGCACGTTGAAGAGGATCTTTTTGTGCTTCTACATGGATTAACTCAAATTCAAGACCTTCAAATAGTAAACATAACATATAGTAGTAATCTTTAGAAGGTGCTAAAGTTTTGCCTTTTTTATTCTTTTTTGTATTAAACTAGATACTAGTAAAATATAATTTTTAAATGAAATTAATATGAGAAGTGCTGTTCTGTACCATTTTTCGATAGAATTGGTTTAGTCAAAACTAACATTGCTCTAGTGCAGTTTAAGCATTCTTGCCACCAAATGAAACTGCATTTGGCATAATTTTTATTACTCATGATTTATTTCTACTGGGTAACCTGTGTATTTCAGTATGTATTGTACTTGAACATTCTCAAATGAAGTAGCTCCACTGCCGCTATCCATTCCATGTGAAATAAATCTAATGAATGACCTAGAAGAGTATGTGAAACACTTCCAGACACTACAAGCATCTCAGAAGTGAAAGGAAAAAAGCAACTATAGCATGCTGTGGATAGGAGGTATGTTAGAACATCAATACCTTCGGCAGTTACTTCAAAAGATACTATCTCAGCTTACTATAGAGCAGGTTTTCTTGTATTGTAGGAATATATAAAGAACTTATTCTGAAAACTTTGTCTTTCTTTAATCTGAGAAACCAGACATAGCAGACCCTGACATTTCTATCATTTTTATAAATTTCATTCATACTTAGAATATTTACCAATTGATACAGTAATTTGGCATTGCTTGAAATAACATGACTTCTTCCTTGTCTTGAATCTGCTGCCTGCATCTTTCACAGATTCTTCTTACTGTAATACAATCTGTTTATTTCCTCTTCAGGAACAAATTTATCAGTAAACATGATATAAAAAGTTACACAGAGTGGCAGCAGGCTGTAAAAATATTCGAAATTGACAATCATGTGGAGCTCCTTTAAGGCTGGGCTGAGGTATTGTGTTTTTTCTGGTGTTTTTCTTAAACAGTAGTCTACATTCATGGGTGAAAACCACTACATGTATTTCTTGCAAGAAAGATTATTAACTTGGTAAAGAAAAGCTATAATTTCCCATGGGGGGGGGATATAGCCCTAGGGGGCATGGGGGCCCAAGACTGTTGGGTGATATTCAAGGATCACCTGCAGCAAGCTCAGGAGCAATATTTCCCTACTAGAAGGAAGTACTGTAGGAAGGCCAGGAGACCTCCTTGGATGGACAAGGAGCTGCTGAGGAAAATTCAAAGTAAAAAAAGAGACTTATAAAAGGTGGAAGCAAGGACAGGCAGCCTGGGAAGAATACAGGGATGTTGCTTGGGAAGCTAGAGACCAGGTTAGGAAAGCTACGGCCCAGGTAGAATTAAACTTGGCTAGGGATGTTAAGGATGACAGAAAGGGATTCTATAGGCACATTGCAAATAAAAGACAGGCTAGGGACAACGCAGGCCCTCTTCAGAAGCCATCGGGAGAACTGGCTACCATGGATATGGAGAAGGCTGAGGTTCTTAAAGATTTCTTTG
>JASSUY010015531.1:0-23878 GCA_032466535.1 Forpus xanthops | reverse complement strand
GGTAGCAGCAGTGGTTTGTGTTATACCTTAGTTACTGGACTGTTCTTATCTCAACCTGTGGGAGTTGCATTCTTTCAGTTCTTGTCCCCATCCCTCAGGGAGTAGGGGGGGTGGGGGAGTGGGGTGTGGAAGGGGAGTGAGTGAGTGGCTGCATGGTGCTGAGTTACCAGCTGAGCTTAAACCACAACGGTGGAGTAATTGAAGACACTTGTTTCTTCAGTAACCTTGGACAAAGGTTGTCTGTAAGAAAGGCAAAAGATCTAGTTCCTAATGATACAAGATGGTTACGTGTTCATGTAGGATTTGCATAGTATGTCTATGTTTTCATGTTTGAAAGTCAGGAACTTGTGTTTGTGCTGCTTCTAAAGATCATCTAAAATTAACAAAACAAAAAACCCCAAACCTCCAACCCAAAACTAAAAGAAAACCATCATGGAAAATGTCACAGTGACAGTCAAGAAGGAAAAGCATATGTTTATGGCTTTATCAGACTGTCAGGAATTTGGGGAAACAAGGATTGAATATCCAGTGAAAGCGAAATGGGGATAGGAAAATTCTGAATTTTGGTGGTTTTAAAAGGAAGTATATTTCACTGAATTTATGTGATAGTTTTAGCTACTGGGAGTTTAATGAATTTTTCATTGAAGACTGCACTGTTGGGGCAGTCATTTCATTAGTAAGTGAATAAATTCAAAAGTGTTTTGTCTTGGTCTTGTCCCTGGCTCCTTTTAGTTGATGTATATTTCCAGTTTAGAAACCTTTCCCAAAATCCGACTAACCTTGATTTTAAACTGGTAAAAAACAACATCTGTGTCCTGAAAGCAAGCTTCTGTTTAGAGGAGTTTCATGACTCCTGTCTGTGAATAAAGAACAGCTAAAAATGTTCCTGGGGATGCTGTTGGATTAATTTGCAAGACCGGGGCATTTGCAGTTTGAGGGGCATTGCACATGTACTCTGGACTGCTTTGTCGTCAGGCAGCTGATTCAATGAGTTTTGTAAGAAATGAGTAAGTCAGCTAGTGCCAGTGCATCACCTTTCGATAAATTTACAGGGCACCTACTACATTGTGGACTTCTTGTAATGCGAGCTCTGAATATACCCTGTGGACAGACCACAGATTACTTGGATTTCATGTAGAGAGTTTTGGTGTTCATTAGTTTACTGTCCAGAGACTGAAATCAAGCTTTGAAATTAATTAGAAAAACCTATCATATTTAGTTTTTTTTTTGGTTGTTTTTTTTTTTTGTGTTTTTTTTTTGTTTTGTTTTTTTTTTTTTTTTTTTTTTTTTTTTTTGTTTTTTTTTTTTTTTTTCTAACTTAAATTCTTGATATTCAATAGCGGCAGTAATGACCTCCTTATGTGTTAGCATAAAATGTAATCCTATGATATAATATCAGCAGATGCAAACAGGTTTGAAATCTTTCTTCAGCAGTATTATAAGAAACTGTGGTGTCATAAAGTAGTTTCATAACTCATAGATTTGGAAGTCTACCTCTGGAAAGAAGACTTTTTTCCACAGTCATAGAAAACTATTCTGTACATCACACAACCACAGAATAGGCTATTTGTTTGAATGTTGCGTGAAAGAATGAATTCTCCTTCAGTACAATGTCTTCAGAGTAACAGTTACTTTCAGTTCTGTTTCTAATTGTTGTGTTGACCCCCAGCCATGAGGTGGGAACCAAGAAAGTAGATAGAGACCACAAGTAGATAAAGACTTCTTTTCATTCTAAGCACATGATGCAATTGATTAAAAAAAAAAGAAAAAAAAAAAAACGGCAAAAAGCAAAAAAGTGTAATATAAAAGGTCTGGTGATAGTAAGTGAAAGAATATAATGAATATTTGATGTCTAGAAGACTGCAAATTCTTCCTTGGACATCAAAGGGGTCAAATTTGGTAAGAAATCCTATCTAACTTACCTTAGTAAATACCAAGAAAATCTCTGGGCTTCTACAGAAGAGAATCTCTGCTTGAACATGTATTTAGTATAAGAGCTGTCTGTGGAAGGAACTCTAATATTATTCTGTCTGTACTGGAAAATTATTGCATGTAATAAACAGCGATATGCTTATTTTGCTGTTTTCAGTCAAGCTTATTTTTTTGATGCTGGTTTTGGAAATGGCTTATCTCTTTTGTGGCGTTTTGTGTTTCTGATGTTTTCCTGTTGTTTTCTATCTTACTAGCTTAATTTAAAATATCAAATAGAAAGAAAGGGCCTTTTTCTCTATAAGCCTTATGCATACAGTTTCTTGTAGAATCATAGGATCATCCAGGTTGAATGTGACCTTGAGAATTTCCTACTCCAACCTTCAGCTCACAGCAGGGCCAGGTGTGAGATAGAATCATAGAATAATCAGGGTTGGAAAGGACCTTAAGATCATCTAGTTCCAACCCCCTGCCATGGGCAGGGATACCTCACACTAAACCATGCCACCCAAGACTATGTCCAACCCAGCCTTGAACACCACCAGTGATGGAGCATTCACAACTTCCCTGGGCAATACATTCCAGTGCCTCACAATCCTTACAGTAAAGAACTTCTTCCTTATATCCAATCTAAACTTCACCTGTTTAAGTTTTAACTTATTACCCCTTGTCCCCAGCATCCTTACAGGCCCCTTCATATACTGGAATGCTGCTATGAGGTCTCCACGTAGCCTTCTCTTCTCCAGGCTCAACAGCCCCAACTCTCTCATCCTATCTTCATAGGGGAGGTGCTCTAGTCCCCTGATCATCCTCGTGGCTCTCCTTTGCACTTGTTCCAACAGTTCCATGTCCTTTTTATGTTGAGGACACCAGAACTGCACACAATATTCCAAGTGAGGTCTTACAAGAGCAGAGCAGAGGGGCAGGATCATCTCCTTTGACCTGCTGGTCACACTCCTTTTGATGCAGCCCAGGATACGATTGGCAATCTGGGCTACAAGAGCACACTGCCGGCTCATGTTCATTTTTTCGTCAACCAACACACCCAAGTCCTTCTCTGCAGGGCTGCTCTGAATGTCTTCTCTGCCCAACCTGTAGCAACCTGGGATTGTTCCGACCCAGACTATCTGTGCGCTGAGAAAATAACTCATAATTTTATCTCCACAGTCTGACTACTAATTTTTGCTGCTTTTAGCTGATAATACAGCCCTTAACGTGATGTAATAACAAATTGAAGTAGAAGAAAAAGTCTTTGGCAGGAGCTAAAACCAGCCTGCCATTAGTATTGAGAAGTGCTGGTTATATGGAAGACAGAACCAGGCTTTTGTTCAGCCTGGAGAAGAGAAGGCTGTGTGGAGACCTCATAGCAGCCCTTCAGTATCTGAAGATGTCTATAGGGATGCTGGGGAGGGACTCTTCATGAGGGACTGTAGTGATAGGACAAGGGAAAATAGTTTCAAACTTAAACAGGGGAAGTTTAGATTGGATATTAGGAGGAAGTTTTACTGTAAGGACGATGAGGCACTGGAATGGATTACCAAAGGAAGTTGTGAATGCTCCATCCATGGTGGTGTTCAAGGCCAGGTTGGACAGAGGCTTGGGTGATACAGTTTAGTGTGACGTGTCCTTGCCCATAGCAGGGGGCTTGGAACTAGATTACGTTAAGGTCCTTTCCAACCCTGACTATTCTATGGTTCTATGCTACAGACTGTAACTATGTCCAAATATTCAAATGCAATCTTTAGCAACTTTTCTTTTTGTCCATTGCTTATTTATAATTCAGCAAGATTGCTTATGTCAGAGGCTGTTATTTTCTCTGGCCTGAGTGGAAGGAGTTTCAGGTGTGCAGAAATGAGTCAAGATACAATTTTTCATTGCTTTGTGCTGGATTTGAAGCCACCAGCTAGCAGTAGAAGCTATCAATATTTCTAGTACTGTGTATCACGTGAAACAAAAGGCAGTGTTCGCTATCCTTAACAATACTTTTTTTGTTGGTAATGGGATAGAGAAATATAGAATATTCATGTGGTATAATACATAATGATGTATCATCCACACAGTGTATATGGATGCAAAAAGTTATGATTGTTATACTTGCTTTTTTATGCTGGTAAGAGAAAATGGCAGTTCATACCTGAAGAACTTGCAGTGTATTCTTCATAGTACCTGCAAACTGCCAGGAGTGGGCTGCAGTCCCATAGCAAAATTACACACAGTTTAAGAGCTCCTGTGATGAAATAAACAGTGTGACAAGTGATTGTCCATCACAAGCTAAATTCAGTTTTCTTTGTTAAGGGGGATTTTGTTCTGAGAATTTAAAAAATCCTTTTGATTTTTTTTTTTAAATTCACTTTTTAAACGCTTTTTTTTTAAGTGAAGTTTTTAAATGCAAAGTTTATGTATAAAGGGCAGAAGGCAGTAGCATGTCATCCTGTTATCTTAAGCTTGAAAAGAAAGCATGTGTTTTTGTTTGAATTCCAAGGATAAGAGAGAATGCATGCAGAGTTTCTTTAAAAATAGGAAGTTATCAGATCTGCGTCTGATAACAGCAATAATGATGCACTACTTAAATTCTGTGTAGCATTAATATTTAAATTTATATTCCTTTCCATTCTAGTTTGATTTTATGATACAGAACCCTGAGGCAAAACTTGAAGACAATTGCACACCATTTGTCTCTTTTGGAGATCCATGACGTCTGTTGATTATTGTGTCTATCACTTAATTTTTGATTACCTGATTTTCTTAACACAAATGGGCTGCAACTGAAATTCAAAGTAATTATTTCAGCAAGTGCAGCAAAATTAAGACGTACAGGCTTTCTGCAGATTCAGTGCCTTTCTCCAAGAAACTTGCTTTTCCCCTCTTAGCCACTCGGTGGCAGTAGCCATCTTTTGTAATGATGAGCTCAGATGTGAAACATGCTTGTGCTTCAGAAGACAACTCGATTTATTGTGTAGTATAATAGCTAAGCCTTTTGACTGAAACATAACTTATGTTTTCCTTATTTTGTACAACTAACAGTCAGCTAATGCTTTGGAAGCATTTAGGAAAAGCATGGCACTGTATTGTAGAAGAATGCGTTGAGGTGTGGGGAGGAAAGCGCGTAGGGTACTCTGGTTTTTCAGCTGGTTAGGCCTGTGGGCAACAAAGCCTGTTCGAGCTTTTTATTTCTGATGACACCACTGTCATAGGCAGCGAGCAGTAACCCTGCAATGCTGTGAAATTGGCAGCATGACATACTTGGGATTAGAAGTATTTGAGATTGCTCACGAGTAAAGAAGCCTGACAGATAAATTACCATGGTGAGTCACATTCCCACACTGACACTCTGCAGTCAGGCTCCAAACTTCAGCATCAGAGTCATATAGTATGGCCCTATGGGGCAGAGATGCCTAAAGGCACTGGGCAGCAAGTAGGCTAAGCAGTTGTGATGTGGAGAAATGCTGTGAGTGAAGTGATGGACAGGCCAGCACAACACACTCTCACTTTGTCAGCAGCAGGAGGCTGGCAAAGAAATTTGCAGCTTTTTGAGTAACAGAGTTAGCGTTTCCAGTTGTTCAAAGCTGTTGCTCTGTAGAAATGTAAGTACTATATGGAAGGGAAAATAACGTCCTACTGTATTGCTGCGTGACAAAGGTTAGCTTTGGTTTCCTGTTTACTATAAATTGTTTCCAGACACTTCAGAAAAGAATGATTTAATAGCACATAGACATTATATACAAATGAAAGAGCTAAATATCATATGATATGACACAATGCAAAAAGAAAAAAACAAAAAAAGAGAAAACTTATTAATTTTCATTTGATATTTCACTAAATTTATATTTTTCTATTATTTTTGGTATATGAGCACTGGCATAAGGACAGTGATTGAAAGATGTGCTTGATGTTTTGCATAGTTATAGGATGCTGCAAATAAAAGAAGCCGTTGTGGTTATGGTTCTCCATTTTCCACCTGACTCTTTGTATGGTTAGGAAAGCAGAATGTGGTGTGTGACTGTTCCTAGGTCACAAAAGTTCACATCAGACTATTAAGATAAATGATTTTAAATTCATTTTAACACTTTTATTAGTAACTTGTGGAAGTTCAGAACTGAATACTTGTTCCATGTGTCTTCATAAGATTGCGGTAAAGTAGAAGAGGGATGGAGCAAAGAAATGGGGTTTGTGATCTCTTCAGCTGTCCCCGCTGAATGTGAATGGAAAAAAAATTTACCTGGAGTCATTTGTTCTGAGACTTACTGTTTGAATAAGCTAGACAGACATGGAGACAGTACCTTCAGGTTGAAGAGACTACCTGATGTAATGAAGCAGGAAGTGCAGAAAGCATTAAAACTCAAATTTTCTCAGTTGGCTGATGTTCCTTTTGGTTATGCTGCCTTTCAGGTGTAATGTTTGAGTCTTCCTAGTTTACATCTTCATCACACTTAAAAAATCAAAGCAAAAAACTATCTGGTATTAAGTTTTCCCTTTCATTTCATATCCAAGCAAAATAAAGATGAAATTTCAGCATTAGTTATAGTAAGTCAGAAGGCTTTTGCAAGCAGAAACAAAGCAATTCATATACTGGCTCTGACTGCCCTGAAAATGCCTGTTTTAAAGGAGAGTGTCAGTGAGTAAAAGCAGGTTATTACTTGATTTTTACCAAAAAGCATGAAATCTGCTTTTATTTGGCCACTTACCCCAGTCCAGACAGTAAGTTGACCATATGAAGGATGCTACTTTGATCAATGCATGCATATCTTCCATTGGAAATGTTCAAAGATCTAAATCTGAATCCTGGATTTTTATGGCCCATACACTATGAGTCTATTAATATAATCTTATGAAATAGTAAGAATAGGTAATTTTAGAGACATATTCTGTATATGGCAAATATGTGTTTACTGGTAGCTTTCCTCTGCTTTATATTTGATAAACGACACAAGAATCTTTAGTGTCATATAGTACTTCTGTAGATAATGCATGGAGCATGTTGTAGGCGAGCAGTAATTGCTCTGCTTGTGAGTAGTACCTGAAGAACACAGAGTGATGCATTTTTGCACAGGAAGTTTTTTTGGTGGCTTTTTTTTTTTTTTTTTTTTTTGACATTCAGTGTTTGCATTTCAAGATTAAAGTGGTCTTTTTCCCAGGGATCAGAATATCAAATGTTCATTGAGACAGTTATATTGTCAAATTTTGCAGTTGTAACCTTCTGTGTATTCTGAGGGAAACAAAAACAAAAAACCCGTTACGTCTTTGCAGTTCATACTTCTGTGGGTAGTCTGAATCTTCATTTTGAAGAAGGAAGTGCATGCTGACAAATTATTTTGAGTATATAAAGGTACTTGCCTTGGGGGTGAAGTGGAGGATTGTAGCTGAGAGCAGTGCAAGCTCATCGCACCTGTGATGAAGCACTGCCCAGGTAGTGATCATGGAAAAAAAATTACAAGGATTAGCTTTTGTCCCTGAAAGAAGAGATGAAAACTGAAATTAGTTCGTGGTGCGTATATTGGTAAGCTGTTACAGTTTTTGTTTTTTTTTTTTTTGTGTTCTGTCCTAATACTTTTAAATGTCTGCCTCTTGCACTGCTAAATCTCAGCCAGCTGGGTACCAGAGCTATTTTAGGATGTAAATTAATAACTAAGTGGTCATCTCTCAGGACTGTTTCCTAGACTTTTTATTACGTGTCATTGGACTTTAAATGGACTCAGTTCAGTGGTGAGTCAGAGCAGGAGGAAGATCGTGAAATTATGTTTGTGGTGATGAGCACTTCTGAAGCAGATGAGCTGGGATGCTTTATTTATATGTGCTTGTTCTGAAGGGACATCATACCTGTTCCTCAGTCAGTTTCAGCTATCACATATTTCTGTAAATAATACAGCCATAGTTTTTACACCTAAATCTTCAACTCAGTAAATCTCTGACTGCAATAATTTGTATATAGTTCTCTGACAATTTAGGATGCTCATTTGGCTGAAGCAAATACATTTTTAAAGAAAAAGCTCTTCCTTCTGTTACTAACAGCAAGCTACCTATGATTACTCTGGTACACCCTTGTTTCAGGAGCCATTTGTAGCAGCTGAGTGTGGTAGCACAGAGAAACCTATTAAAGAACTCCTAGGAAATAAAGAACTGGAAATTAAACACTGGGTGGGTGTTTACTCAAATTACAGTGCAATAAAATTAAGCAATTGCCTGACATAGCTGAACAAGGGAGGAGCAGAAATGTAAGACTCTGCTTTCTATTCCAAGCAGTTTAGCTACCTCATACAGTGGAGTAATTTCACCTGTCTCGGATTTCTCTTGTAAAAACAATAGGATGTTGAGTTGGTCTGTGTTAGTGTATGGAAAGCAATCATAGAATATTCACTGTTTGGTGGTGTTGCAAGCAAGTTTTATGAGCACTGGAATTAGGAATATCTGTTGCAAGGGGTTTTATGTTTTGGGACAGACAAATCAACATCAGTATGAAAGAAGGTTTTAGGGTTTAGCTGAAACTTGCAGTAAAGAAGAAAATGGTATTTCATACCTGCCATTGTTAGGTGTGAGCTTGTACAGCACCTTTGCTCACAGAAGGTGCAGTGCTTGAATACCATTCTTACATCCAAATATCTGCTGTTGCTTAGCTTCCATGTTTGGCTTTTTCTGTTCAAGTCGGTTAATGTTGGTGAAGAGGTTCAAAATTTCCTGGAAAATAACATAAAAGTTTAGGCTTAGTCAGTGGAATGACATCAATCTTATTTTAGCAAGGTAATAAGTTGTCATTTGAAAAAATACATTCATGCTTCCATTGCAGAACTGGGAATAATAGTACTATGTAGTACTGAACACTGGAACAGCATTTATGTGTGCTGGCTTTATCACAATGCGCATGGTATATTTGCTTTATGATTCCACTAAATAGAAAGAAAACTAATTTTTTGTTATTCCAGTCTATATACGCAGAATTAAGGCTGTATGTGTACAGCCGTACCAGAAAAGGTATGGGCTTTGATGTTTGATCATATTTCTTTTGCTCAGCACATCCAGTAGATTCTAATCTTCACATAGGTTCTACGGCATGCTTCTGAATACCTTTTTCCTCAGTGTATTCCTCTAATCATACCTTAAAAGCAACAGCAGCTACAAAAGGCATTTACATGCAGAAAACCTGTCTTAAAAATAGGGATATTGACCAAGAAAGACCATGACACTCTGTTTTGGATGTGTGAAAATGACAGCTAACCCTTGTAAAAAGTCTTATTAGAACCTACTGACTGAAGTGAGGTTAGAATCTGCATAAAAATCAAGACAGAAGAAAGTAGTTCTGATGTAACTGATGTTTGTGTGGTACAAGTACTGTAGAAGTACTATACTCAAAATAGTACAAATGCTTCTTCATTGTAGTAAACAGCTACTTTAAAGCACTAAATACTTATTGTGTAATATTTCAGTTTATTGTGTAAGGTCCTGAGTATGTAAACGTTGAGGACTGCTATCATTTAAGAGTCCAAGTTCTTAACATAAATTTGAGCATTAAGTTTATGTGTTGTTATATACTGAATAACATATTGTAAATATTCTCCAGGTGAGTTTATTGTGATAGCCCTACTGAAGCATAGTCCACAAGAATCCAATTTATACACATTATGGAATAAAAACCTCAGCATTGGGCCAAGTTCTGTATTTTTGTTGTATTAGCAGTTTGGAGTAGGAATGAAACAGGAACATTTTGTTAACTGGACCTATAAATGCCACTATTCTATTCAAAACAGAAAACTCTTACCTGTTTCTGAAAGAAAATTGTAATTGTACTAAAGAGACCTTATGATGTATGTATTGATGATTCTTTTTAAATCTAAACTGTAAAGCTAGAGGTTATCTTATTTTAGGCCTCTTAACAGTGTGCCCTGAGCACCTAGCCATTAACAAATAATGAGAACATTGATTTAGTGAAAGAGACAGAAAGCCCAAACTAGAGCACATTAGATTATTAAATTAAAAGTTAATTCCAATTAGTACTGGGGGAACTGCTTTCTACCCTACTGAATTAGGCAGCTGGGAATTAATGGCAAATGAAAATCGTTATAATGACAGTCTTTTTTGGTAAGGATTTGAGAAAGTTTATTATAGTGGCACCATGACCTCAAAGCATTTCTATTGCTCCCCATGTTGAAGATGTATAAATGTTGATTATTGGAGAAAAGTCTTGGAGCATTTTCTAGTGGAGCTGAGTCTTTCCTGACTGTCTGAGGGTCTAACTTGTTAGTGCAATAAGCTACTCATCTCTGTTTGTTCAAATTGCAAACTTGTCACATGCTCAGGATGTAGAGTTCTATGACTTGATATACAGTGTCTAATGGCAAACCAGAGAGCCTTTAAAAAGTAATTTGTTGATTAAGTGAATGCACATTTTCATTCATTATCCTTTTAAACAAAAAATATGCTCTTTCTTCACTGTTCTTTTGTATATGTATATTATTTATGTTAGATATATAGGAAGAATGGGAATTGTCAAACAAATACTGCAGATGCCATTTAAATTGCTAAACCACACAGTGAGAAGAAATAAATCGAAACACAATTGGGGGTAAAAGACTTGTAAGCGGAATGAAAAACAGGTTTTGTACTTTGCTTTGTGGCAAATCCAGCACATAATTTTTTAGACTACTGTTTTCTTCTGAAGTACCAGATACTGATCCAATTTCTACCATATGTGTGTAGCGTTTTTTGGCCTCCATATGTATGTACATATATACTATATATATAATATAAGTTATATGTAACATTACTTATTCAAGCTTTCACTGATTATAATGCCTCAGCAATTAGGTTTTCCTGATTTGATAAATCTGACATCAGTCTGACTTGTAAACAGCTGTTACCAATTCAGATTACTGAAGGATTGGATGTCCTGCTAGCAAGTAACAGTCTGTGATGTAGTTAACATTACTAAGGCTTACATTGTACCAAAAATGGACTGTAAATTCATTGCCTTATACAGGGAATCATTTTCAGCTTCTTCAAGCTCTGAAGCAGTAATAAAACTAGTGCTGTCATTGGGGTAGGCTAAACAGAGTGGTGCCCAGAAGCTTAAGGACTAGCTTGTTTTCCCTTGCCCTTAGTATTGTGTTCTTTGGTATTTGCACTGCATTCCTATAGAGAAATCATCCCCTTAATAGCATACTGACTTCACTGGCAGAGATGAAGGGGAGGTGAGTGATGTGACACAACAAGATCCCGTTATCCCTAGTTGTGGTTGGCATAGTGACTGACAACTGAAGATACAGGTTTGGTTGCTTCTGAATTTGGAAATAAAAGCCAGGTGACCTCTGATATCAACATACAATTCTGTTCTTAAGATGGGCATGTGTGGTGAACCGAATTCTTCAGTTTAAGCACATGCGTAGTTACGGGAAAGAACTGGACAACCATTCCTTAGATATTCATGCTAGTTTTCCACTCTATTGTTTAGGGGGCTAAATATTTGTTAGAAAAAAATTGCACGTGTGGATATTGAAAGGAACAATTGTTTTAAGCATCAAAGAGTTGAAAGTACAGAGGAGAAGTAACAAAGGCTGTAAAATGTGTGCATTACAGAATTTCCATCAAGTGGTTGTTTTTTAATGTGAGATTGAGATACCTCTTCAGGATAGAATGTTATATTTGGTATTGGTGATGTTCAAGCTTGGTGCACAGGTTGCTTCGATTCCTCAAGTTTCAAATTCACTGCCCATTCAACTACAATAGGCAAATAATTCTGTCTTTTGGACCTGTAATTGCCATTACAATTATTCTTTTAAAAAACAGAACAAAACAAAGCAAACATACAGTATGCATTAGTGAAAAAAAATGACATTTGAGCAGAAGCCTTTTTCAAAGAATGATTTAAAGCCCTGTTTACCAGAGCAGCTGTAGGCCAAAGTTGCCATGGAAACAGAAAGAATTCAAATAATATTAGCAATGGCATATCTATTATGATATTGTGTGAACGATGGTATAGTAAAGGGTCACTTGTTTCATTTACAGAGCTCACTTTTTTAGTGATTTATCACCAATATTACAGGGTACAAATTAGAACTGGAAACAGAAGGTTCAGCCTTGAATTGGCTAATAATAATATTGAGAGGGGAAAAGTATTTAATTTTCTTCTTACTAGACACAAAATATTTATTTAATTGTATGTTTAGGAGAGTTTTGAGGGTTTCATATGTAGCAAGTTATTAGCCTTTTCTTAGAAATAAAATAATGATTAAGCCATAACAAAGGTTATCTTCATTTGACACCCAGAATTGCTGATTCCAACATAGGTGATGCAACTAGACTTGGGACATTTTGAGCAGATGGTATTTGCAATAAAAATCGATTGGTTTTTGAACTTGGTGCCACCTATGTTACTTTTTCTTGTATTGCATTTCAGATATACTGAAACCACACGCTAAACAATGTTAGTTCTGTTTGAGGAAATGGGGCTTGAATTCAGCTGTCTCTGCCAGATGAATGTGGCTGATGCTGGATGGTGGTAGAAGGAGAACTGTTTTGATGTGTTTTGTCAGAAAAGTAATATTCTTTAAAGCGATTGCCATGGTTTGCCCCTTAGGAGTTGTAGCGGTTTATCAAATTCATAAATAATAAGGTTCTCCCTCTTGTATTCCCTGAATGTAAATGTTTCTTTTCTTTTGACAAGCAGATCCTCAGTAGTTGTATGGATGTATCCTCTACTTATCTGCTCCACCCTGCTGCCTGCCCCCTCTCCCTCATGCTACTGGCCAAGAAAAGGCAAAAATAAAACTGAAGATTGATTAGGTGTCATAAAGCAATTTTTGACCCTTTAAATGTTGTCTGAAGCATTGACTTGGGTGCTGTCAGGCCACAGACAGAAGTTTCTAGCTGCCAGTCTCATTTGCCAAAAAGCTTAGTCCTGAATTACATGTTTAATGTGAGAGGTTTTAGAAGAATTTACCTGACCAATCTTTGTGTTGAATAACCTGTTGCACTTTCATTTTTAAGCTGCATAGAATTATCTAAATGGTGTCCTATATAGATGTATGATAGAGATACTTGAGGAGCTTTTTCTGTGTTTGGTGGAAAAAAATTGGCACATGAGATGTAGAAAACTTTCCCAAAGCTACGCAATGATAATGACTGCACTAGGACACTTCCATAGCACTTCGCCTATTGCAAAAGCTGTAAAAACATTAACTAATCCACAAAGCAAATTATGTGTGGCAGATGTATCTCTCTACTGGGAGGAAAGCATATGTGTGTATGAGCGAGGTTAAAAGAAAAAAATCTATTAAGGAGGCTTAATTTGGGCATTTTAAGCTTTGTTGCATTTCTTTGTATTTTCATACTTCCAAAAAGAGGATTTTTTTTTTTAATTTCTAGGATTCTGCTAATGAAATTATAGGTTAATGTATGAAAAATGTATGCACCTTTTTCTTTTGAGCACAGAAAATCCAATCATCCGGATTCTGGTTACAGCCAAAATGAATCTGAGGATTCTAGAATTATTTGAATGAATGGCCTACAGTTAGCAAAGTGCCTCTCTGTTTGAAATGATACTGTTTTTTCTTTTATTCACAGACTCAAACCTGGAGCTTTCTGTTGCATATAAGCTTGCACACACTGTAAATGTAGCTTTTAAATTGATATTCTGTTGCTAGATACTGAATTCAAGGTTAGGTGTTTGCTGTCTTTATCAGCTTTTTCAAGAGCTGATATTTATCTATGGTTGACTTGAAGCTGGATTTATTAGATTGCTTTAATAGATGCTTAAATTACACTAAATTTTAAGTGCTGAGGATACCAGTTACCTCCCGGTATTCTAAGGCCTGTTTGTCTGTGCAGCTGGCCTGTGTGTTGCAAGTGGGTGCATGCACATACATGTGTGTGTATGTAATTGCAGGAATTCAGGATGGCTGTCATGGGGCTTGTTAGGAGACTGCCAAAGGAGGCCAGTTTCACTGGGCTGCGGGTACCAGTGATGACATTGATCTTGGCCATTTCCCTCCCTATGACCTTTCTGCTGTTGAAAACTGGAGCCAAAGTGTGCTGCTACTTCACTTCCTATCTTTGCTCACTTATCCTTCGTGGTTTTGTGCTTCTCAGCCTGCTCCCCAAAACAAAAGGGACTTTATTTGCCTCTTCTACTTGTCATCTTATTTTTGGGACCAGGACTCTTTCTGGTTCCATCACATACCTTTTCTGCCTGTTATACTTCTATCCCATGTTTATTGTCTTCCTGCTGGCTTTTTTTTCCTTTTTTTTTTTTTTGCCTGAATGTTTTTCTGTATATCATTTGTGCAAATTACACCATCATTCTCTGTCTCTGGAGTTGCATGTTATCTGTGATTTTTGTGCTTATCAGTGTTATAAAATACTTGTCTTTTGTTACCAGTTATGTTAGTGGCACTGCTATGTTGCAAAAACTGGCTATTGCCCTTTCATCTTAATATGCATATGGTCTGAGTTCAAGGCAAGCAAACACTAAGTATGGTTTTGATTACTCCTGAAAAGGTGACTCCATTAGCATTCATAGGTGCTGTCTTAGAGGCAAGTTACGCTATGGCAGTATGACTGATGCTGCCAACCCGTGGCTCTCAGCTGCATGTTATCCTCCCCAGTGCTATAGTATGTGGATGATTGAACACCAACAAATGTATTCAAGACCAGCTGGCAGCATCTACAGCTGCTATGTAGGAAGGGAAGCCCTTGTAGGTTTGTCATGGGAGGTGGGCTAGTGATCTCTGTGTGTCAAAGTACCCTATCATATGATCCCAATGCATGCCATCCCAATGGCAGGAAAGTTGATTAATATGAGGAATGACCATTGGTGCTTTTCATCAATGTGATTATTTGCTTGAATGCATTTGCTTGTGGTTTTCTGAAGTTAGGTGCTACTTGTCATTGGACCCTGACTGACCCTGTGGCTGTGTAGGAGCATGGTCAACTCCTGTTCCTGCCGCTGATGGTTCTTGTGCTTTGCTGTGCTACACTTCTGTGGATTTTGCAAGCAGACCATATTGTGGCAGAATGAGCCCTCTATGGCTGAGTACAGACTAAGATCTGTTGTGAGAGTCCATTAGTTATAATCACTCAGGCAAAAGGAGCATCATTGCAGACATTGATTTAATGCACAGAGAGAATTGAAAGGGCAGGAACAAAAATAGGATAGAAAATAACCGAACTTCCCTTACGCAGCTGAGAGTGTGC
This sequence comes from Forpus xanthops, assembly GCA_032466535.1. Lineage (NCBI taxonomy): Eukaryota > Metazoa > Chordata > Aves > Psittaciformes > Psittacidae > Forpus > Forpus xanthops. The sequence continues at coordinate 8,770 of JASSUY010015531.1, read as the reverse complement.
ATGCAAAACATAGTTTGGAGAATAGAATGGTGGATCTTCGCTCCGTGGTTAAGACACTTCCCTCCACTGGTAATTTTCTGTCTAATTCCTAAATGCACATTAATTTAGAATATAAATGGATTTCCACATGTGAGCTACAGAAAATGTTGTTACCAAATATTACATGATTTATTTTTTCCTTTCTGAAGTCTAGTTTTTTTAAGCATTCAAGTAGGGAATAATATGCTTTTTGGGTGGTGCTGTTCAGGAAAAGAGAATGCTTTTAAGCTGCTCTTGGTATATGAAAGGCATCCGTAAGCTTTACATTTGATACAGAGATTTTTAGGTAGTTGTCAGGGATTCTCTGTTTTTAAAGCTTTTTCTGTTGCTGGGCTTCATGTACTTTCATTTTCCCTTTGAAGTATGTGGGAGAGTGCAGAAGGGGAAATACTTCATTATATCCATGAATTATTCAGGTATGGTTCTGGGAGTTAGCGTTACTTTAAATAGCTCAAGGTCTTTCTTTTTCCTTGAGTGTATCTCCGTTTTCATTCTTATGGTGATTGTATGCCATGTTCCTTTGCTGAATACAATTTTGATGGAGTACTATATCTTTTGGCAATCTCTAGAAATCATTTCAGACTTGAAATAAGTATTTAATTCTGATCTTTTCCAGCATCAGATATGCAGTGACCCAGAGTAGATGCAGGTGAATTGGCATATATATGACTTTACAAAAGAATTAAATTATTCTCCCTATAGTGTTTCTCATGAGCTGTTGCAAAAGCATCTCGAAAACCTCCCCTCTCCCCATTTCTACAGTGAAAGAAAAAAGGAATCCATAATATTAAATACTAGTGCTCTATTACGCATGCAGTATTGGGATTATATCAACCATATTTATTATAACCCCATTACAGTGGGGAGGCATGAACACTAAGTCCTTATGTTTTGAAGAAAGTAAAGAAAAAAGCAAAGATATGAATATCTGTATTTAGAAAGTAAGAAGAATAGCAGAGAGGAAGATGATCAGAAAGATGACTAGAGGTCAGTATGGGGAGACAGGAAAGCAAAACAGAATCCAAAGCATTTTTTTTTGAAAAGTGAGTGTTTAAAGTTTTCCTCTTGTAGTTCTAAAAATGTCTTTGAAAATCTGGTGATTGCTTGATCAAAGGATATATTAAAGATTAAAATGTAGTCAATATGTTCAAGTTTATGACAGTTAGGTTATATCAGTGTATGTATAACCCTAATTAGCTTTCAGTTGCTTCTGTGAATACTGTTGTCAGCCCCCTATGTGTCTGATAGAAATGTTTGTGAGCTGAGCAATTGCAAACATGTCGTTGCTTCAGTCTTGTAGCTTCATTGAGTCACTCACTGGATATCACATTCTCAAGGGTCTTGAACAAAGTCTTGGCAATAGCAAGGTTTTGTTGAAGTATCACTGTACTGTAGTGAAATGGAAATCTCAATCACTTGTGTAAAAAAATTCCTGAAAAACACTGGAAGATGCCGGGTGCCAGTGGCAACCTCTTTGTGGATCCACAAAACCACTGCTAAAAAGAAGTCATCTGTAGACCCAAACAAAATTTGTCAGGGCTGAATCTCTCTCAAGATACCAGCATAGAAAATGAAACAGAAGCCATTGAACATCATGTTCACTAGGAACTGTGTGGTAATTAGAATAAAGTTACAAAATAGCATAGGCAACTCACCAAAGATGCTGGTCACAGCAGAGAACCTGTGTCTGCTGCCTTTAGAACTTTGCTGTTACTTTATTATTTCAGTGGTATGAGAGCGGGAAGCCTAGAGTAAAAATGTGTGAAAACATAAAAAATTGAATCATTTCATTGATGCCATTGATTTCTGGCCATTTCAAATGTGCAGATTGGTCACCTAAGCCAAATTATTCATGAGTTGAAAATATTCAGTTCTACATGGATTCACTCTGCTTTGTTTATATGTGTTCTGCAATTGATGTGATTGTGCTAAGTCCATTTTGGAATTGAATTGCATTGCTTAACAAATAATATGCTTTACTGTATTTATATATTCATATGTATGTTTTATTGTAATTTTTGGATAACAGAGTAGTCAATTTTTAGGGGCGCGTACTCCAGCTCCATAAGCAGTAATTTTGCTAGGTATTTATGTGTGCGAGTTGGTTATTTGTAATAATAATTAAACACCACATAGTAAAGGGACTTCATAAAGAAATATTATGTGTTTTTTGTTTAAGCCTAATAGTAGCTTTTATGTGTATTATGTTGGGCATTTTATGTGGTTTTACTACTAAAGCCGTTTTTATTTATTCCAGCTTTCAAACTTATATTAAATGATGTGGACTCTGAGCTGGAACAGATCTTAAAGTAATGAAATACTTGAGTATTCTGGTAAAGGACTTCATGTGTTCATGTATAATTCATTAGACTTCCTTTGAGTGATTATAGGAAGGGAAGCTGGGAAGAGATAAAGATGGAGATAGGGAGGGAGCTAAGGTAGGAAGATCCCCCTTAAGCAAACCTGGGTAAACTTACTTTCCAGATACACACTGTGTATCTAATGCAACTCTGTCCCTCTAATGATCTTAAGGTTCTTTCCAACCCTAATTATTCTATGATTCTATGTTTGAGCTGTTTCTGAACTATATCTATTCAAATCACTTCATATTTTTCAATAATAAAATGTTTCTTAGGTCATGTTTGTTACAAATGTTTAGGTCTAGTCATGTCTAAATTGAGTACCAGTGAGTTCAATGGACTTTTTGATTAGGATACATGGTGGTTGGATGAAAAATAACAATGTATACTTCTCTTTGTTGATGAAAGAATCTTAAATATGAAAATCGTTATAGAAAAGTTACTAAAGTCTTTCAATTTTCTGCTGCAGCCATTATCAGTTACCAAAAGCAGCCTGGAACATTGTACAAATTAGTGCTTTTTATTTTGAATTAGTGATGTTTAAAATATTGTTAAACTCTTGTTTAAATGGAAAATTGTTTTAATAATGCTGGTAGTTCAATGAGTCAAAGATGGTGGAAATAGTTGTAGGGTAAACTGGGGCTGCAGCCTGTCTCAACTAGGAAAAACAGAGATCTGGGCAAATGATTGACTAAGTATATTCACATATTCTCACAAGCTATGATCAACTGGAAGGGAAAAAACACCGTCATGTTAATTTTGGGTCCATTATAAAGGCAAAACAGTGGTAGAAGTCAAGCAACACTAGAAGTAGGGAATACATCATAAGGCTTCAAAGGGGTTATTACAGAGTCAGTAAAGAGGTGTTTGCTGCAGTTTCTGCCTTGACTAAATGGTTTGCCTCCTGGAATAAATAAAAGATATACTACCATAAATAGACAACAAATGTTTTCTTGGGACCTTGATTGAAACATTAATTTATTTTTCTTTATGTAGCAAAGCCTTGAAACTACTCACTTTGAATGCTCCTTTGAGCTTGAGCTCTCTTTTATTTTTAAATTAGTTGCATTATTCTTCAAGGAATGCAGCAGCAGTGGTGAGGGGGAGAATGAGGACAAGGTCAGAGATATTAAACTTACAAAGAAATTACAGTTGCTGCTAATTGTCATAGCAACAAAGGAATGCTGGATCTTGGCGAGGAGGCAGAGGGGCAGAGGTTGTTGGTGTGCACTCACAGAAGTACTGTTCTGTTCTGTGGCATTAGGAAAGTTATTCTAGGAGCCTTTTTCTCTTATATTTTCTAATTATATGTTTTCAGAAAAGGTTAGAACAGGTGTTTTTATTTTTATTTAGGATAGCCCAGGGAACCTAAGCTGGCACTCTGCTTTAGCGTGCTTATGTGCTTTTTTGCGTACTCATGAGTTGATTTCTATGTTATATCTGTGGAAAGACCTCACTGGCAGAGGTGGATGATGAAAGCAGGAAAGCAGCTGGACTGACATCGCTGATACCCCTGACAGGTAGTGCAGCTTCCTCTGCCAAGCCTTATTCTTGCCATGATGGGCAGTAGCTGCTTTAATTTGTTTGTTGCCAGTTCTGTGGTTGGTCCTTTGTAAAGAACAAGTGAACTAGGAGAATGAGAGAGACTTTCCCAGGTGAGGTACTTCCAAGAATAGACCTGGGGAGTTTTATTTTATCAATTCAGTTTGCGCAGTGTTGCTGGTGCAAGCAAAGAGGCCGTAGGAAAGGAAAGGGAAGGGATTCGTAAGTGTGTTGGGAAGGCAGCTGGGAGCCCTCTGCTCAGGTGAGCAAGCAGAGATATTGATGTGAGTAATAGCCTGTGCATCAAACTCACAGGACAAGGGATAGATGAAGCACAGTTTACCTCCACTCTGAAAGTTACTGGAAGTGAAGACCTTCCTGAAAGGCAATGATGAGAGGAGACTTTTATATAAGCTTTTTCCTTTTGGGCCATCTAATCTGGTGAAGTTTCACAAAAATTTAGAAAACTGCAGTTCTGTTTGTGTTTTGTTTGGTTTCTTTTTTTCCAAATAGAATAGAATTTTTTTTTTTTTTTTTTTGACAAAGGCTGTGAATTGCGACAGATTTTTTTAAGTTACTGCACAGGATGTAGGAGATACTCAATTAGCATGAAATCACACTCCTTACTACTGGAATGGCTCATTGAAGGATGCTTAGCATTAGTATCAGTGTGGGTTTAGTTGGTCAGCTGTAATATGGATGATAATTTTAAGGTAAAACCAAACTTTTGTACTTAAAACATATTAAACATTCTACCTTTTGCCTCTACTGGCTTGAAAACTTTTTAGCTGTTGCTTTAAATTTTCAGAATTGTTCTTCTGGACTTTGTCACCAAAATGCTTTTCTTACATTAATAAAACAATATACAGACAAGGTACGTTTCCATTCTCTGAGATACTGTTTGGTCAATCTCAAGTGTGTAATACTGTCTAAATTTAAAAAGAGGACAAAAATCCCCAGTCTTCTTTTGTTTTGTTTTCTTATATTCATGTGTTCTTAACTCTCCATAATAATTGATTTTCCTTCCAAAACACAGCTGGTAATAACACTTGGACTGAAGATACTTCAGTCATGTCAGGCAGTGCTTTTGGAATTTGTGAAACAGAACAGAGAACAAAGAAGTGTCTTGCTGTTACTATTCTGAAAGTTACTTTGGTACTAAAGGGCATGAAATGAGTTTTTTGATCTCCAGTGCTTCTTCACTAGCTCCAAAAGTGATTCAAAAGTTACCTAAGTTTTAGGTTATCTGCAGCATTGAGCAATGCATGCTCTCCCACTTCAGTTTAATTCAGAATACTCTTTTTCTTTAAATTTTTTTTTAGTAAGCCAGTTTTAGTTTAGGTTTGTTTAACATTAACAGAGATCTGGAATAGGAAAGTTTGTGTTTACATAAGTATCAAGTACAGTAGCCTGATGTAATGCACCTGCATATTGAGATATATATTTTTGTGATTTGTTTTTATGCTTTTGTACTAAGTAATAATATATAATTTGATTATTGAAAGTCTGTGTTTTGTCAGCGTGAGTGGGAGAAACAGTCACTATGAAGAAAGCTTGTCAGCAGCTCTTTGAGTTAAGATAGAGGAAATAAGATGTGTGTGCTTGATGTCACTGTAATGCTCATGTGATATGTATTTTCCTTCCTTAAAATGCTGCTCACTACTTATGTGCAGGTCTCAGTATTTGACAGTTGTCACTTTCTGTGCTTGACATCTGTAAATAACAGCATTAATAGTGTGTTCTATGTCTCAGCAGAGGTTTTCTCATGCTAAAAAGAGGTCAGGGAAAGAATGCAAGAAAATATCCTGATGTTGCCTGTGTTCATGAAAGAGTGACAAACAGATTTTGAAGAAAAAATTACTCAAAGGTTTGAATAAGCATAAGGAGTGTGTGTGAATAGCAGTTATAGGGAGAAAATACTTCAAAGAATTACAATTACATAAAATACAATTGTAATTGAATTCAGGGAGGTCTTTTACAAGTTCAATATATACTGCTGTTATATTTCTCTGCTTTTGGTACATCAGATTGCTATATAGAGATCTTACAGGCAGATTAATACTTTGGGTTGATCACCTGGCCTCTTTTACACTGAATTCCTAAATACGTGTCCCTTTAACCCTTGGATAAATATAAAAATAAATCTCTCTTCAGAGTAGAATGGTAAGAGCAGACAGAGCTTAGAATTCAAAAATTTAGTACTGATGCTTCTGTATTGTGTTTAAAAAATATTTTTGTGGCTCCTAAAAAGTTAGAATTAAATTTTGAAATACACCAGCCAATCATTGAACAGTACCAGGAAAAAAAATAAAGTTACACAGATGACATTACCTGTACTTCTGTACGTCTTGTAAGGCCAGAGAATGGTGACTAATGCCTTTATGCATTGTACTTGGACAGTTGTTTCATACAGTTTCTCACTGGTCCAGTGTCAGTAGAAAAATTTTCTCTAGCGTCTGCTTAAATGTATTTCCCAGATCTGATTGCTCATTATTATGTGCAGAACATTTTGGTCAACACATCTGTCTAAATGCCTTTTTTTTTTTTTTTTTTCTTTTTGATCTCTATTAGGATGTTTTGAATAACTTGGGTTCCTGTGAGTTGGATGAAGATGACCTTATGCTTGACTTGGAGTTCCTAGAAGAACAGCATCACCATCATTCTGGTAAGACAGATAAATACTGAATATCTTCAGTGAGGTATTCTTGAAATACAAAGTGTATTCAATATACATTGCTTGGAAATAAATAATTGTTTTATCGAAGGGGAAGAGCAGTATGCGTTTTGTATTGTTATTTCCAAATGCATTTGCTGTTTAACGGAACAATGCACTTTACACTGCATTTGAACTTTGTATGTTCAGTTATGAAATTGAAGTGATTTGTACAGCTATAGAATTCCTGCACCCATATGGTTTTCAAGGTACTTAAAATGACTGCTGCCTACCCTACATGGTTACTGAAAATAGGTGATCCTATTTTGTGTGTGCCAGAATAACATGTTTCCAATGAAGAAGGTCTGATTTGAGATAGGAATGTTACTTGATCCTTTCTCTCATAGTTGGTTAAGGTGCTGTTGCAATGCTGTGATGAATAGCAATAGCTAAGGTCGATTTGCAGTGTGTTCAGGATGATTTTATAATAGGATTACGCAAGGTCTTGTAAGTCTGGCAGCTGCAGTGGGGAATCCTGCATTTCCTTTGGCTGTGATATGGGATGTGGTACAGCCTAGTTTGTGAACAGAAAAACTCCTGCTAGCTGTAGGGTTTGGAGCGACTTAAAATGTATGTGTGATTTGTGCTTGATCATAGGTGCTCTGTTGCGATACTCTGCTGTGGCAGCGACATGCTTTTAGGCAGGAGTAATTCTCTCCCTCTTTTTTACCTGCTGTTTTCTGACCCTTCTTTTTTCATCCACCATACAGGTACCTGCTATAGGTACCCCCTATAATAGGTATATATAGTACACATTCATGCAGACTTGTGTGGAAGTGGGGCTTATGAGACAAGTCTGTCATCTTCTCTTCTGGACCCTACTTCGATGCAAATTTAGCAGTGGTTACAGATAAACTGTTTGAATTATGGTCATGTTTCAACTGTTCTGTATATGATAATTTTGTTAATGTATCTGAATTATCTCTATGATAATTTTATTTAACCATTGTATTGTGCTTTTTAAACCTGTTTGCATATCTACTTATAGGATAAAATATCTGTTCCATTTTATTTGGCAGAAAGCAAAGTAGCCAGAGAGAATCCAGTGTTGTAGCAGCAATATGCATGTGATTATAGTTCACTAAATTACTACAACAAACTACCTGCGCAGCAAAGGCCCTTTCTAATCAGTACTGAATTAGCTGGTTACCGAAAGTAAACTGTGAAAAAATATGGGTCAAAAAGCTTCAGAAACAAGCATTATAGTTTATGAGGAATCGTAATTTTTAGATTTGTTAATTCCTTGGAGCTGTTAGAAACAAATTAACTGGCAGAATCATTTTCCATAAATAAACTTCCCTAACGTTGCACTTGGCCTCACTTATGTTTTCCTCCTTGTTCATATTTCTAAAGCACTTAATTAAAAGTGATGGAAAAGGTCTGTCCAGTATATTTTAAATATATGTAGGAGCTTCTGAAACAGCTAGGATTGTAATGCCTAAATGACATTATACTTAATACAGTGTAATGCCTAAATGACATTATACTTGATAGAAAATTAATTAAGATGGAGATGTGATATGACACATAATCTTTCTACTCTTGGCTCATTATAAAGAATAAATTGAATGCTTTTAAAACAGAAGTATATGCATTGTCTTTTAAAGAATAGTAATCATTTCTATTCTGAGCAGTAATGTAAAGACACACATTGCAGTATACATGTTGTCTTTGTACACGGGTGTTTATCTTACTAATATTTGCTCTTAGATATGCTTATTTGGTGGTGGGTCTAGCTGCAAAAAAAATTAGTATTTTCGTAGTTGTCACTGTTGTTTTTGAGTCATTCATTTGGAAGATGGAGTTGGAAGGAGAGAACCACAGTATAAATTGGCACAATTTCACCAAATAAAGCTGATATCTTTGTAATGGGTTAGGATCTGGCACAAACCAGTTAGTTAGATGTGGCTGGTTGTAATTCATCATCTTTATCCCTGGGCAATCCATTCCAGTGCCTCACCACCCTTACAGCAAAGAATTTCTTCCTCAGATCCAATCTAAACTTGCCCTGTGTAATTTTGAACCTGTTACCCCTTGTACTCTCAGTACAGTCCCTCATGAAGAGTCCCTCCCCAGCATCCCTATAGGCCCCCTTCAGATACTGGAAGGCTGCTAT
>JASSUY010015530.1:37779-49329 GCA_032466535.1 Forpus xanthops | reverse complement strand
TAGGTTTGTACTTATCATGGTTTAAACCCAGCCGGTAACTCAGAACCATGCAGCTGCTTACCCACTCCCCCTTTCTTTCTCCCCCCACTCCCAGGGGGATGGGGAGAAGAATCAAAAGAATGTAACTCCCACAGGTTGAGATAAGAACAGTCCAGTAACTAAGGTATAATACAAAACTACTACTACTACCATCAATAATGATAAGAGAAATAACAAGGGAAGATAACACAACCGGTTACCACCCGCTGGCCGATACTCAGCCTGACCCCAGCAGTGATACAACCCCTCCAGGTATCTCCCCCTCAGTTCATATACTGAGCATGACGTGCTGTGGTATGGAATATCCCTTTGGCTAATTTGGGTCAGGTGTCCTGTGTCTGCTTCCCCTCCTCCTTGGCAGAACATGAGGCTCAGAAAGTCCTTGGTCAGAGTAAACATTACTGAGCAGCAACTAAACCCATTGGAGTTATCAGCGCTGTTCCCAGGCTGAAAGTCAGAAACACAGCACTGCACCAGCTACTAAGAAGGAGAAAAATGGCGGCTACTGCTGAACCCAGGACAGTGCCTAAATAAGAAGTTTCATAAACAGTACGAAGTAGGGAAAGTGGCAACAGATTTCACACTCTAGTGTGAGACCAAACTGTGTTTCTCAAGATCTGTTCAAGGGAAAGGATAAGCTTGGAGAGAGAGAGGGGAGGGAAATCACAAACTGTGGCCTGTTGTATCTGCTGCCATTGCATGGAGCAGCATTGTCAAGGGGCTGAGCAGATGTTATGACAGTGAGATTTACTGCAAAAGAGATGGCCTTTAGCATAAGAGTTCTGGATTTGCAAAGGTTAGGGCATTGCAAATGGAAAAGGGAGCAAGCCCTCAGTGGCATAAAATGAGCATAGTTACTGCAAATGAACTCCTGTAACAGCTCTTTCGTGGGAACCTTCACTGACATACTCTGCAATATATACAAAGGCACAGAACATTGGACCCTTTATATCTGAACCCTAAAAAATTGGACCCTGAAATCTGAATCATTAGCTTTTCAGGAAATAAACATAAAAAGCAATTGGCATTAATGATTGAGAGTGCTTAGAGTCTATACTTGGAGCAGAAGTGTTTAAGAACTCTGCCTGTAACTATGCATAGTTTTCATGCCCTTGGTATCTCTTTAATACAAAACCCCCTCATAACTTCTGTGTACAATGTATCGTCTCATATGCTACAGAAACAGTTTCTAAATGACTTCATGTGAAATCAATATAAATGCAGAAATTCAATTATTTGTTGGACATGCAAGAACATTACAGTCAGTCACTTATTTGTTTTTGATGGAGGTGAAACGTGGAGGTAACACAGTCTGCATCCTGCAGACTGGAGGGGTTTTTAATTATTTTTAATTATTACACAAAGTGTTCATTTTATGGACATTGCTTTAAGTAGGAAAGAGCTCATTGAATGTTTTCTTCCCCCACCCCCTGAATATAATTTCATCGTTCAGGCCTGCACTATCTTTGTGTTCTTATCAAATCTGGGCAGTACTACTTCAGAACATTCTTGTTCTGGATGTGTAGATTTACTCCCAGGCACACTTCACAGGGTTGATGATACTGCACAGCATTTTAAATGGTTGTTTGAGGTCCTGGACTTTTCTCCTATGCCATGCTGCTGCAGGTGTGATCCTATAAAGAAATCAAGCCGCTGCTGTGGTTTAAAAGCCTTTTGGGATGTAGGGTTTTCATAGAATCGTAGAATGATTTGGGTTGGAAGGGAAGTTCAAATGGCTTGGGAGGTCTCCTCCTAGTAGGAACCTTACTTGTTGTTAGGAAGAGTAATTGCAGTATGTTCAAGTCAACCTCCAGAGAGACTGAATTTGCAGGCTGTTGTTTTAAGCTTGGGAAAAGCTTTTGAGTGACATGGTTGTCATGATATTTGATTTAATGCATGAGGTTCTTTAAACTGCTGGAAGTAGTTAAAGATGATAGATACAGTAAAACTAAATGAATGCTATCATGTACAGGGTAGCTTATATAGTAACAAAGCATTAAATGAGTGAATAAGTTCAGATGAAAGGCTAGGCCTTGGGTATCTTAATTGAAGTTCACATTCTCTTTTATATCTTTATATCTTATATATTTATATCTTAACTGAACTTTCACAATCACAAAATCTTTTGCTGTTTCTGTTAGTAGTAGTGTATCATAGCAGCCTCCAGCTTTCTGGGGAATGCTAGTATGTCACAGTTAAGAGGTTATTTCCCATGGCTGATGAGCTACTGTTGAATTGCACACAGGACACACACTTTGCTTTTTATGATCTGTCACAGATCATACCCAAAGTAAGGTAGACCAGTGATCATATAATGAATTTTAAATCCAAGTTCCCATATTAATCACATTTACTTTGGACTTCTCTCTGTTTTTTGGTGCATTTTCAATATTTTTCATTTGGACAGCCTCTGCATTGGATATACTGAGAGACTTAAGGCTTTTCTAGTTGGTTTTGTTAGAGCTTTTCATGTTGGAAAGGACAAAAAGTTTTAAGCTAAGATCCAGTACTGACAGTGTGCTTTCCTAGGTGTACCTCACAGACGTCTAGAGCATCAGTCATCTTTTAGCAGGTCAGTGCTCTCAGATACCACATTTATATCCCAATTTATACCTCAACTGAATGACATCAGTTAAAAATCAATGCGTTCTAGTAAAAAACGTTTCCTTACCAAGGTGGCTTCTCCCTTTCCTTGTCCATGGGGGTATAGACTGTCAAGATGATTCTTGGAGTTGTGTTTGGTCATCTGTTGAAAACAAATTAGTTAATAGATTTTAAGGCCAAAGGAGATCATTAGATTATCTGACCCCCTGTGCGTGTAGTGTATAGAAGTTGATCTGGTAATCTCTGGTATTGATTGCAGTTATTTATTAAAAACATACCTTGGTGAGTGATGGTTAGCATTTGCTTTGCGTGTGGTGTTGAGTGGCAGTGTGCAAAGCACACTGAACATTGTCAGTCTTGCATTGTTTCAGTTGTTAGAAGAGGACAGGTGAAAATACCACCTTTCTGATAATGGCAGTACATTGCACTTGGCATTTATGTGGGGATCTCAACAGATTGACAGGTAGTAAAAGGGTTTGGGGAGGTAGAAGGGTCATGCACAGATTATCCTTCACGCAGTAGTTGTTCTGAAAATAAATTCATTACTTGGCTAAAAGGGTTTATTTTTGCCTTTTATAAAAGAACAGTTTTAAAAGATGCCAAGTTCAGGACCTCTCCATTTAAAAGGGTTTAGTTGGCTACAGTCAAACTTTTTTCAGGCTCTGCTTCCTCTTGCTACCTGGCCCAAAACCCTTTTACTGATCCTGAGAGCTGTACCAGCTTCATGAGCTATCGTGGTTTAAGGCCCTCAAACTCAAGCAGTTTTGTTCTCTCACTCACTCCCCTCTCTTTCTTCCCCAGTCCCGGGGGATGGGGAGGAGAATCAAAAGAATGCAACTCCCACAGGTTGAGATAAGCACAGTTTAGTAACTAAGGTATAACATAAATCACTACTGCTACTACCAATAATTATACAAGAGAAATACAAGGAATGGGAATACAATAGATCTTCACCTGATACCTAGCCACGCCGTGCTGTGCCCCTCCATCACCTCATACCAAATCCCAAACACGCCGTGCACACCCCACTGCACGACCACCCTTCCGGGTCTCTGCTCTCCGTCTCTACCTCCCGGGCATGACGTGCTGTGGTATGGAATACCTCTTTGGTCAGTTTGGGTCAGGCACCCTGTCTCTGCCTCCTCCCGGCTTCCCCTCTTCCCTGGCAGAGCATGAAACTCAGAAAGTCCTTGGCCAGCCTAAACATTCTAAGCCATAACTATAAGCACTGGTGTTATCAGCACTGCTCCCAAGCCGAAAATCAGAAACACAGTGCTGCATCAGCTGCTACTTAAAGGAGAAAGACGACTGCTGTTGCTGAAGCCATGACATGAGTCTTCAGCATGACTGTGCTTAAAGCCCAGTGCAGTCAAAGTGTCAGAGCAACATAGATTGGGCACTATTGCCTGGTCTGTCTTCCTGCATGTCATTTGTCACTGAACTTTAATAAAATATAGGTTGCTTGTACTGGTTTTCTTTTTAATCAATGGTTTGAACTGTTATTTATGATTACCCTCCCTTTATGTCAGTTGCAGACTTTATTGCTTGTTGTAATCTTCTTGATGTATATTATATAGCAGGACCTGTTCCCCTCTCCCTTATGAAAATATATTCACTTTGTAATCATCTCCTGCCTATCGTGTTGCAGGACTCGTCAATCGGTTCTGAAGCCATTTAACCAGTCACTGTTGATTCTCTGGTTCTCAGAATGCAAGGATAACCTCTCCAAAGCTTTTAAAAATGCTGGTGTAATGCTGAGTTTCTCTTGGGAATTCTCTGCCAGATTTTATGGTTAATAACTCCTAACATTTTAGAGAGCTCCTCTAGGCATGTCATCCACAACATGTGAATATTATCCCAGAGTGGATTGACTGTGTTCAGAGGGAAAAAAAAAAAGGGGAGGGGGGGTGTGCAAAAGGGAGAATGAGTGGAATGAACAGCAATTTGCTTTACAAAGTTGCAGGTGTTTGAATTTATTAGTAAAATATCAATGAATGAGAAGACAACCTGCTGAAATGTTAAAACTGTGTCATGGGTTCAGCAGCAGCAGTCATTTTTCTTTAAGCAGTAGCTGGTGTAGCACTGTGTTTTGGATTTTTAGCTTGGGAGCAGTGCTGATAACACCAGTGGGGGGGTGTGCAGAACTGTTTGAGGGGGGCCTCAAACCACGACAAACTGTTGCAATTAACCAGCGGTTTTCTTGCACTTCACACCTTCTTTGGCACCTGAGAAAAAAACCAAATTGTAATTGCTGTTGCTGAAGTCTACTTCTGAATCAGGCCTCGAGTATGACAGCTTAACTGTAGCAAAGTACTCAGAAGATGGACTTTGGCTGAGCAAGCATTTGGCTCACCACCATTCAAGGCAGTCAGCTGAACAGTGTTTTGGCAAGAGGCCTCCATTTTGAATGAATTCTAGATTATGATCAAGTAGTCTAGCTGCAACAAGGTGAAATGGGATCTCTGAAACTGAAATAGCTCAACTGCTCACTTAAATTTGTTTTAGTAATATGTTTGCTTTTAAATCTCATGCTGGCAGTTGGTCAGTCAGAACAGCAAACGTATTTATACAGTGCTCAGCAGAACCTGAGCAGCACGCATGCTCATGGGTCTTTTCTGATAGTAGAAGCTCACAGTTTTAAAGTGGTTGCACGATGCTTGGATAGACATCGAGAAGGTGGGTCTTCTCCTTAATTTCAATTTGAGGGCATTAGATACAATTGTGGAGTAAATGATGAGTTTGGAGTTTGTTGCGGGTTTGTTTGTTTGTTTAAATATTGTGCATATGTTTGTATGAAGCTCATGTATGTTCCTAAAAGTAAATTACAATAATTTATACATCATTGAAGCATCAGAGCAGAATTTTAGTGTTTTTCAGATATTTTATGCTATTTCCAGATGCAATAAAGCATCTGCTTCATAAAATATTAGTGTTAAATTCTTCTAGTATTTGTCTAGGGGTTTCACACACCACATTTAACAGCCAGATTGCTAAGCCAGCGGGTGTTCTGGTATGTATTATGATACAGTTCTTCCTTTTTTCCATGCCTTCTCACTTTCTCCTACTGCTTCCAGATCCATGGTGAAGTATTGGATACTTCACTATTTCATCTGATGAAGTGAAATGAACGCTTTCTGGAAGCTTTCAGCGTTTTAATTGAACATGCAGATAGCTGAGGAGCAGTATATATTGAATCTTTTATTAAAAACATAGATAAGGTACAACGTTAATCAGTGAAAAAAATCTTGCCCTTGCTTTTCTTAATGGATTATATTAGTCATTAGATCATTAGAATGAGTTCAAAGCGCTCCCTCTTCATCTCATACTGTCACTTTGTTAATACCACTCTCTTATGAGTCACCTTCCCTTTTAGGCAGTAATAAATTCTACCTCTCTTCTCCTTCTTTTCTTCCCAGCACCCACTTACTTGATTTGTTGTGTAACTTTCAAGGAAAGGCCATGTTACCTGGCTGAGGAGAAGAAAGATGCAACTGAAATGAAACAGCTAGGCAGTGAATTAGCTTTGCCGGTTCATATTCTGCTTTGATTTATATTCATTCAGATGCTTTTGAAGCACAAAAGATGTGCTGGTCTCTGGAAATGAACACTTAATCTCCTTCCCACCACTTCCCCCAAGGTTTACATTAGATACTTAGGTGAAATCTGATTTACGCAATTGGCCAAGGCTTCTATTTAACATCTCTATTGCTTCCCAAGTGGGGAACTCAAAACAAAGTGTTTGCAGAAGTCCTCTTTGCCTCCTTGCCAGTACTGGTGTGTGCTTGAGTGCAAAATGGCAAACTGGTCAGACTAGCTTTCTGTCTTCACAGCTATAAAAATACCAGTAAGACAGGAGATTGGTGATGGGTTTGGGACCTTTTCAAACCTGGGTCACTGGTTCAAATGCAGCCAGTCACAAGATGTCGGAAGTCATTGCCATCAGCAGAGTGTTTGATAGTGGGAAATGTGTCAAAGAGTTCTGTCTTTTCCATCAAAGAACTGTCTGCAGGAGCTGGCATTAATTTGCCATCCCTGTATCAACAGCTTCTGCAGTGAAGCCAAAGATTCTGAGCTATTCTGTCATTCAGTCTCCAGAGCAGATTCATGTCACGGTAGCAAGGTAGTACGTGGGGACGCTTTCTTTAATTTTGACCTATACGCTTGTCATAAGAAACCCAGTGATATTCCTACTTTGGGCTGGGAGGTTGGCCATGAACACTGCATTTATTCCAAACTCTTTCCAAGAAATACAGGGCTGTTTTCAGAAACTGTGTTTTCCTTTGATGCAGCTGAAGGAGGCACATCCCCACACCTGTGCAGCTGTGGGAGTAACACTAACTTGTACCTGCATAGCTGGCTAGTGGCAATAAATCAGTAGTAGATGATGGAGTGACTTATAGGATAGGATCCTTGTAACGATGATTTTTGAGGAAAGCCTGCAGTCCAGGTTCAGGTGAATATTCTGCACCCTTACTAGTAAAGGAGAGGTCTCTAGTAAAGATGACCATCATGTAGCGAGCAGTCTCTTTCCTGGAGAATGTCGAATGGAATGCTTTTCCAAACACTGTCATAAGCCTGATGCTTGCTCATCTAAAGTTTTCTATTTGAAATAGCTCATTTGTATTGTGGCTTATTCATCATCTCCTGTCTGACTTTTCTTAGGTTTGAGCTGTGTCCCTTACATTTTCTTGCTTTGCGCAGCAATGTTGCATTCAGTCAGTCCTAGACAGGAGCATTGACTCCTAAGAGTTAATTCAGTCAGAGGGTACATTTGCATTACAGTGCAAACGTAAAAGTTCAAGCAGTGAATTAAGTGCCCTGAATTTGCTAAGACATATCCTCCCTGAGCAGTGGAAGAGCAATCTCTATTGCATACAAAACATTCATCAAATAGTTTCCAGTACACAACATGTTTGTAAAAACTTTCCATCTGTTTGCAGATAATTCATGGCTAACTTAATAGAATATTACTCAGTTATGGTAACATGCACCTTTAGAAATGCCTTGCTAAGATGCACTACAAAGGCCAGCTATATTTAAAATAAAACAAGACCCACCAGATCTAGTGATGCACCAGAGGAACATTTCATAATACGTATTATTTGTAGTACAGTGCTTTCCAGGATCTGTATCCTTGTGGAGGGAAAGGACTAAACTCACTCAAAGCTCACTCCTATTGTAGAAGATTACATCAGAAAGGTTATTTCAGAGTTCCCTGAAACTTTTTTTTTGTCATATAAATTTCTTCAAAGAAAGTCTGGTTCTGATTTTTGCCAATTAAATCTGGTGGGGAAATGCTTTCCAAACACTCCTGCTTTTGTGACTGTTATTGTGATACCACCACCTTCCTAAGCAGATTCTGTAGTAGAGAAACCTGCTTGTTTTGGCACACTAGTAGATTTTCATGTGATGGCTATCTGTGCAGCAAGTTGTAAGGATCAAATGTAGCTGGGAATAAGGGCTCCTTTCTGCCAGGGTAGGAAGGAGGACTGAGGCAATATTGTGAGATCCAAAGTATATAGAAAAACTTGTAAAAGAAATTGACCCGAAGGATTTGGGGCATGTGAGTGGTCAGTGGGCATTAACAGCCTGATGAAGCACTGCGCAGACCCAGCATCATTTTAACTTGCTTGTTCTGTTACTGTCTTCCATAGGATTCCTTCCTCAGTTGCTTTTAAAAACAAGCAAGCAGAAAAGCCTCACCAAAGTCCGCAAAGTATGCTTCAGAAGTGGGACTTGAACTGCATGTTAGCTGTACTTCCTCAAAGGCAGCGTTTGCTGCTGGGTATCTGCTGTGCCAAAAGCCAGACTGCATTTGGTTCTGGCTTGTTTTCTATACATTTTATTATGCATTTATTAGGCTGTGCACCCCTTTTAGTGTAGCTTGGTCACAGAGAGAAGCTGTGTGGTTGTCAGAGGTTTCATGACATTTTCTCTTTTCCCTTCAGCTTCACTCATTACAGGCAATGGAACATGCAGCTGTGATAAATCTAATCTGATAATGATGTGTATATCTGGTATTTGATTAATTTTTGCTTCCTTGCTGAATCCCAAGGAAGGAAGAAAAAAAGGAAATTAGTCGAGGGTCATGGTGGCAAGCAGGATTTAGAAGCTGGTAGAGACTGTGAAATATCAGTAAGAATGCAGCAGAGGTGTTAGCTAAAGAGAAAACTGTGCACAGGATGGAAAAATAGCAAAACTGGAGATAAGAAACATGCAAAATGATTTCAGGCTAAGAGTGTGAGACCACAAGAGAGCTGTTGTGTGTGAACAGCTAGAGCAGGGACAGGGACACTTACAAGAAGTGATACTGACAGCAATTTGCGCTGTGAAACTAATCCAGTTGCACCAACGAAGTTCATTGGGTTGCCCCCTTTACCTCTCCTAGACCACTTCAGAGAGTGCAAATACCTTTGCTGCTGCCATTGTACCAACGGTACAAATGCTATTGCTGCTGCTTTGTATTGCCATCATGCTACATAAATAAGTTAATCCTCTAATAAAATTTAGACATGAAATAAATAGGTCAATCCATTTATTCTCTAACCAGAGTTCAGAAGGATAATGAGGTTTGGCTGAGGATGGCGTGGTGTGCTGAAAGCATATTGCTCTTTAGCCTAT
The DNA here is from genome assembly GCA_032466535.1 of Forpus xanthops. Taxonomy (NCBI): domain Eukaryota; kingdom Metazoa; phylum Chordata; class Aves; order Psittaciformes; family Psittacidae; genus Forpus; species Forpus xanthops. The sequence goes on along the minus strand of JASSUY010015530.1, from coordinate 40,065 downwards.
TAATAATCTGGTGTGTTTAGTGCTAATTCATTTTAAGTCATTCTTTTGTTTAGATTTCTAAAAATTAATGTTAGGAAAATGCTAAAGATGTATTTTGAGACAAGCCTTCCGACAGCCAAACCTTCAGTGTCCTTCTGCCTAGAATGAATTAAAGTTTCTGTGAGTGTGGTTGTTTTGTTCTGTACCCACCTTGCATCCTATTACCGTTGGTCTGCTACCTTTATAATTTAGCTGTGGCAGGTCCTCAGATTACATGTTCCTGTCTGTGCGCTCTGACAGTTAAATGGCTTTTAGCCCCTCCATTCATTTTGTGGGTGAACACATTGCTGTAGAACATCTCTATGAGGTGTGCTGGCAGTCAGAGTAATGCTCTCTGAATGACCAATCGCAATCACATCAGTAGCATTTTGTTTCATTTCCGTCTTTCTCCCTCAGGCAGAATATGTCAGCCTGTAAGCCAGTGTATTGTGTACTTGCCATAGAGAGGACATGAGTCAAGGCGGGGGGCTGCCTTTAGCAGCAAAATGGCAAAGTGTAATCCTCGTGTTTGAGGATTTGCAGTCTAACGTTTATGAGAGTGTGAGAAAGTCTTGTTTCTCCTGCCTAAGCAGCAGACAACCGTGTTTCAGTAAAAAGCGTTTGGGGATAATAGCTGAGGTCTTGACATGGGGATATGTTCCCCTCTCTGTATTTCACTTGGTTGGATAAGAGCATCTTCATTTCTTATCCCATTTTCTAGTGTTACTTGACACCATTAAAGGCTTGCTGGCTTCTTCTCAAACCTTGCTGCTTTTCCAGGCAAGCAGATTAAATCCCTATATGACATTTGCTTACATGAGGTAGGTACTAAGAATTAATGTATTATGAATCATATTTTTAAGGCTCAGATAAAGAGTGCTGCAGGAATGCAAAATATTTATTACCGGTTTTATGTACAATTCTCTTGTAATGTATGCATATTCACTGCAAATTCATAATGACATTTATTATCCACAAATTTTCAGGCTCTTTTTTTGCTGTTAGTGTTGTAGGATTGATTTCAGTTCAGTCTAGTTTTGGAAAAGCTTTCTTTTTTGAGCTGTAATATGCAAATCACAGCAGTAGCAGAATCTCCGACGTCTTTTTCCTTCAATTGAATTCAGCAATTACAAAGTCATGGCACCTATGTGAACTACTATATGTTATTCATCTTTCTTATTGCTCTCAGAGTGTTGTCTGTTATGGGTTTGGTTGTTGTTTTTTTTTTTGTCTGCTGCTTCTGCAGTGATTAATATAATAGAGTTGTAATCTCACTTATAATCAAACTTTCAGGAAAGCTTATTGGATTTGAGGTGACTTGTATGACTTGTATGCAAGCAATTTCCCGACAGCCAAACTGGATGCTTGCAATTTATGGATGTTAAACCTTTATCGTTTCATGACCAGATTACTACTACATCTAATTGTCAGGCTTCTGGATTGTTGGGGTTTGGTTTTGGTTTTCTTAGGGGCAGTATCTGTGCTTCATTAACTACAGAGTAATTTTATAGGAAGCAATTATTTTTTTCAAATACTTTATAATTGACTTATTATCAAGGTAGCACAAAGCAGTTTTCTGTCAATACGAGTGTTCCAGGCATGGTGAGCTACGGGGAGCTGACTGGAAGAAATTATTTGCTTTAATGAAAAAAACCACAGATTTATTTTTTTTCATATATCCTTTCAGTGTACCTGGAGTATTACATTTATAGGAATACATATTTAGAAGGTACCTCTGCCTGCAACAGGAAGAACAGTGCCAAGTTGCAGGTCGACACAGTACACAAGTGTGTTTATTTCAGCCTTTTAAGCAAATCCAGGAGATAGCTGAAATGTTCCCAGATAGTTGGGATGTCAGAATTTTGTCTTTTTAGTAATCTTACCGCATCAGCAGATATCAGCCTGGTGCTGGAAGTTATTTATAGAAATACAACTTTTATTATATAACTTTATAATTAGCATATAACTTGTTATTATAGAAATTCATAATACAACATTTATTTATATTTTATATATGAATATAATTTCTTTATAGAAATAACTTTGTCCAGTTACACACTGTCATGGTTTAAACCTGGTGGTCAGCTAAGCACCACATAGCTACTCCCTCTTCTCCCATGGGGAAGGGAATCAAAAGGGGAAAACACATGGGTTGAGATAAAGGCATTTTAATCATAGAATCGTAGAATAATTAGGGTTGGAAAGGACCTTAAGATCATCTAGTTCCAACCCCCCTGCTATGGGCAGGGACACCTCACACTAAGCCTT
>JASSUY010015530.1:0-30648 GCA_032466535.1 Forpus xanthops | reverse complement strand
ATCATCTGTCCTTCACCTCTTCCACTATCTCTGGAGCAGAAAGGAGAATCTGTTTTAATTTATGAAGAAGGCAGATTAGGTAGATTTTTTACTTAAAGAGCAAACTGCAAGAAGTGGATGAAACCATGTCTTTCATATGACTGTTGCCATCATAAATAGCATTTTTGGCATTTAAGCAGTTCAAATTACAAATTCTGTATGGTGCCTGATCTTAATGCATTGAGGAGGCAAGCCCTTTACTTCCGTGCAGTCCTTTCCAATTGGAAAAATGGAGTTTTAGAGTCCTGAGATTTAATGAGTTAATGTTTGTGCAATGTTTTGAGTTTCTAAAATGCTATCAAAATATGAAGTTTAACTGTGTGTTTAATATTTTTTATAAAAGAACTGAAGGCCCAGGGGAAAGTCATTCTGTGTAAGTTCCTGGACTCGTGTTTTCTTCCGCTGATTGCCACATCATTTTTCAGCATGTCTGTCAATGTTCAGAGAAGCTCTAACCTGTTATTAGACCTAGGGGAAAGGGTTGTTGCCCCATCACTTGTTTGCTCCTTGAAGAGTAGTGTGTGGATGAAGCTTTCTTTTATCTTATACATGAATGTCAAGTGGGTTTTTTGAACCAGCAGAAGGAAAAACAGCAGCCAGTGCAGTTTTCACAGAAGAGCAGAGTGGTCCTCAAAAGCTTTCTACCATTTGCATTTCTTTCCATCCTGTATTTAGTGTGCCAAGGCACTCTTCTCCCTTTTTATCCCTGCAACAATGACTTAGGAAAGCACAGGATGAGTGGAAAGGGGTCTGCCAGACAAAACTGGCGTGCAGAATTGATACTCCAGAGCTGATACTGAAAGGCAGATTTGGGATGGGAGTGCTATGGAGGCTATAGGCAGGAAGGATGGCTGAGCCTTAGGATGTGCAGGGATTTGGCAACAGATGCTATATCTTATCAGGCATTCATCAAGCTCTGGGTGCGATCATTGCTTTTCCCAATACTTCCAAGGAGAGCTGGGCGGGTAATTGTCTCCTTGTTCTGTGTGCATGGATGTACATGTATGTACATAGGGGAGAGGCTGACAAAGACAGATTAAAATGTACAAGACATTGAAATACATCATCTCCTCAAGCCCTATCTTATTTATGTTATCTGTGGACCAATTTGATGGTTCTCTGATGCTCTGAGTTATGACTCTTGTGCACTTAAAGCTGACATAATGGCAGCCCCTATGTGATGAGTTTAATCCTGGCACAGAATGAAGAAGGAGGAGGACTTAGATTTAATTATGAGACTTCTCTTGTGGCTTTTGTAGTTCTTCAGGGGAATAGCTTGCAGCACTCTCTACTTGCTTAATGTGGTTTCTGATGTTACTGAGCTTTGAGTTGTTCTAATACCCATTCTGTCCCAGTCATGTTTCTTTTCGGGTACCTGTGTGTCAGAGTATTGTCAAGCTTCTTAAGTTTTAAGCTTCTAGGCTCCTGAGTGTAATAGAATAAGCACACTTGGGAGCAAAGTGGCAACGAGAAGTGTTAGGCTTCCTTTCACTCCTTCCCTTTAACTACTGCACACACTAAGGTGCTGAACAGGCATCTGCCTCTCCATTCTTATTTACACTCCGAGCTTCCTCTCAGCTTTCCCTTTAGGTCTGTCTTGCTCACAGTGACAGGAAATGCTTCCATCCTCTAGTCTCAGAGCAGAGATCTCAAAAGTAACTTGCCATTCGCTTCTGTCAGCAGCAAAAGAGAAGATGCATATTGGTTAATCAGCTGTGCAAGGCTGAATTATTTAAACGCTGTTTTGTCATTCTGTAGGAAAGATTTTAATTTCAGCATTGAATTTGAAGTTTTTAATTAACTGACTACTTTTTTCAGTTCAGTGCTTTTCGTCTGGGAGCAAACACTGCTGAGTCATTTAGGAATTGGACTGTAAGAGCATCTGGCTCTAGCTCTCATTACAGGAGGCAGTACCTGGAGCTTTTGTTTTCTTCATTTTCCTTCTTGCTTCTTTTGAAAAACTGGATGCAAAAAGCTTTGTAAGAAAACTGTCCTTTATTGGTTTTCTATCTAAAGTAAGTAGCATGATGGGATTCAGGTTTTCCTACAGAATATGCTAGGGATTACTGGAATTTAAACTGATAAATAGGAATAACATTTTCTAATAGTGTTCCTTTGGGCTTCACACACACGCACTACGCCAGGGTTCAGGGAAGCAACATGGAAAACCTGTAAAAGAGCTGTGTGAATGTCACTGCTGGGAGACTGCTTCCTCTGCATGTAAGGATTCAGTGGTGCCTCTAAGAGAAGTAAATTAATAAGGAAAATTTCAGGGACTGGAGTATGAGAAGAGGGGCAGACTCCTGCCTTTTCTAACTGCCGGTTATGTTTCTGTAGCACTGCTGCAGTTCCCAAGGATCACAGTGAATACTGGTTATTTGAGGGAGAAAGTTTTGTAGCAGTGAAGTCTTTGAATTCAAGACAAATCATATGGGGCAAATCAAATTTGCCTGATGCCTTAGGAGGAGGATAAAAACTGTCTTTATTTTGCTTTGATGGATTACTGGCCTTCCCCTTTGTACTAAGGAAGTGAGAAATGCTTGAATGGGAGGTAATTTTCAAGACCTTTGACTTGCATATCTACTCTGATACCAATCTTGGCCCCATGCTCTTTGCCGTTGTTTAGTGTCTGCCTTAACTTGTCCATTTGTGAAATGTATTACATGCCCACAAGAGTAAGTATGAATTCATTAGCACTTCTGAATTGCTCTTACATCATCTAGAGAAACGTGCTCACATATCTGCTAGGTATTAGCACTGAAATCCTGGTTCTATTTAACCTAATAGCAAGAACCCTGATCAACTTCAAAAGAGGGAAGATCTCATCCAATTACCATAATTACATTGTTAAGAATGGTTCAACTCCAAATTTTGTAATGATTCAAAGGCCATTCCCTTCATGAATTTAAAGTCAGATGCAAGTGTAGCATGTTGCAAATCTTCTGGTGCTTATGCAGTCGCATTGCACTCAGCACTGGAGACTATTCACATTCTTAGCATTCAGCACATTTCAGAGCCTTCATGAGGCAATTAGAAAAGCCATATAAATAAGCCTAGGAAAAGTAGAGCAGTATCTTTTCCTAATGTTGTCACTCAGGTAGTGCCCAGTTTTACCAGCTACTGAGCTCCTGATATAAGAGTTTTGCTTGAATAGTTAATTTGGGAAACGAAGCCTCCACAGACCATCTCTATGGGATGTTTTGTGATACCAATGGAAACGTTCTCTCCAGTCAGCATCTCCAAAGCCCATAAAACTTGATTTAAATTTTTTTTCTACTGTACAGTCCCCAACAGACGTTAACTGTTAATAGTTTTTACAGCTCTAATTTAATCTGGGAGAGTATTGAACTTGGACGTGGAAGGTAATAAAACCTTTTAGTAGGAAGATGGAATTTATGCTCAGAATAACAATCTGTCAGTTTTGCAAAGGATTGTTAAATTGCTGCTTTATAACTGTGATCAGATTGAGGCAGCCAAGCTGTGTTTTGAGCCTTGCTTTTCAAGAAAGTAAGTTAAAATTACAAAACTAAGGTCTTGAGTTATTTGGGAAGAAATCTGCTTGAATTGGCATGGGGACGCTTTAATTTCCATCAGGTAGCTGAGTGGCTGCTCTGGGTGTACTGCTGGCCTGGTGTGTTGCTAAATATTATTTATGTGAACTTCCCTCTTCATGAATCCCAATGCATGCCACCTGTGTAACTGAACTGTATGTTAATTGCCCTGCTTGATGTCATGTCTTCAGGATCTTGTGTGACTGTGTGATATCAGGTGTACACGAATATCTCAGGCTAGAAATCCTAGGCCTCTGGTGCAAGTTGAGGAGTTGCCTCCGTGTGTTTGTCCCAGAGAAGCTGGTTGATGTTTTCTGCAACAAACACTCTTCTGGACAACCTTCTTTCCCACTGTAACTTACCAGGCTGCCACCTTTTTGGGCTGCAGCCATCTTTCTTACATTGCTGCCTCAGGAAGGTGAAGGGATGCAATAGGGTGCGCTGCCCTCACTGAGCATCATGAGGTTGTTCAGCAGAAGAATCTGACCTGGCTCTGAACTGTGTTTGCCCTGAGACGGATGAGGAAGGATTTAGGGTATAAGCAGGTAGGAGGCTACCTTCAAAGCTATTGGGCAACTATCAATTGCAAGCTTTTAAAGGGGCTAGCAATAGAACGCTGAGTTTGGCCAGTTCCTGGGGCTGTGTTATGGCTGTCTTTTGAACGGGGCTCCCTCAGCATTCACTGGCATGAGTTTTAGATGTTTCGTGCATCTGTGTTAGACTAGGATGTCGGGCCACAGATTGTTGCAGTGGGCTTCCTTGCCAGTGTGGTTTTGATTTGTAGCCTTACCAGTGTATACCCCTTTATTTGAAAACTTTTTTTGGACAGGTGATTTATTCATAATGTGTCTGTACATGCATAGTACATTAGCATCGGTTTTCTTGTTTACAAATATCTCTGTCATCTCATTAGTCCTGAACAGTGCAACTTGAAGCTGTCTTCATCATCTCAAAAACATCTCACTGCTAAGCTGATAAGCCATCCTTCCTTTCTTGTGCCATGAATTTTAAATGTTGTAAACAAGTTTCCAAAGGTTCAACAGCAATTTTTCATGTAGGGTGTATTAATTTGTCTTGTAATATTCCTTTTATGTCAACTGCAATAATTCCCTGTGCTTAAGCATAAGCATTAGAAGCTGAGTATTATTGATAGGTTTCTCCCACAGTTTGTGAGTGTGGAATTTTGAGATTGAGGAAAAAAAGTATTTTCATTTAGGCCAGCAGTTTCTGAGACACCACAGAGCAATACCAGCTAGTAGAGTGTCTGTGATACAATACAGAGGTGTAGTTGGTGCGAAATACTGAGTGTTCTTCCTACTTCAACCACAGAGTTCTTAGCAATGCTGATGGATGAGCTCAGGACTCAGAAATTGCTAAGTGCCATGGTCTGTGGCTGCATATCTAGTTATAATCTCATTATTTTAACTGTATCTCTTTAATATCAGCATTGGGCTGCGCAGCTAGAGTCCAATATAAAACCCGCAGCAGAGACTCCTGAAATGGCTAACTGGTGAACATCTTTATGAAAAGCAAATAGACCCTTCAGAGTCTTGAGCAGTAAAACGTGACACTGGCAGCATGTACCATGAAGGGGCCTTTCATCTCTCCTTATGTCCCTTGATATCTAAATAGAAGCAGAAGTTTGTTTGAAGCTACAGTGCTTTTTCTAGCTATTTATCTGGGAAGATCCAAGAGCCTTATTAGAGCTGTGAGTTAATAGGAGAAAAAAAGTGCAAGGAAATTACAGCTGGAAGCTTGAGTCTTCTGGCTCTACATAGTAATGTCAGGTAGAGCATGCCAAATGGATTTCTTCCCACTTGTGCGACATACCAGTGAACAGGTAGCTTCTAATTTTGTCTAGAAGGTCCATTGGAGTGAAATAATATTCTTCTGTCCCTCTGTATTTGGGGAGTTGATATCCATGTGATCTTTTAACTCTAAGTAATTGTCTCTAATCTGACCCTGGAAAGAATGGCCATATTGGTTCCATGGCAAGCCACTACATGAAACAGTGGCAAGCAGTGACCAGGAGATTGTGCCCCTGAGGGAAGGGAGAAATATAAGGATTTGCGTTCAAACTGTGTAATTCTTCCCTTCAGACACATTAGTTAAACACATTTATTATTCTTCTGTGTGTGTCATCGTTTAACCCCAGCCATCAACTAAGCACCATACAGTGGGATGGGGAACAGAATAGCAAAAGTAAAAGCGATAAAACTTGTGGGCTGAGATAAAGACAGTTTAATGGGTAAAGCAAAATCTGTGTGCACAAGCAAATCAAAACGTGGAATTCATTCACCACTTTTCATGGTCAGACAGGTGTTCAGCCACTCCAGTACAGCAGGGCTCCATCACATGTAACCGTTATTGTGGGAAGACAAACACTGTCACTCTGAACATTCTGTCTTCCCCCAGCTTTATATGCTGAGCTTGTCATACGATACAGGATGGCCCTTCGGTCACTTAGGGTCAGCTGTCCTGGCTGTGTCCCCTCCTAAATCCTTGTGCATCCCTAGACTGCTCACAGCAGCATGGGGCTGTACCTCCCATCGTCCTGGGAGGTGTGCCAGAGTGGCCCCCACCATGGCAATTGTATTCCTTTAGCAGTGTGATTTAGCAGGGAAAACTGGCCATAGGGTGGGTAATAAGCCACGACTGCAAAGTGTGAGCCCTGTAAACAAAGTAGGAATATAAAAGCCAAACCAAAGGGCTTAGTGACTGTCTTTCAAATGTGCTGTAGCAGCTAGCCTTGTCTACTTTACTGATGTTTCAAAGCTGGCCTCAAGTCAGGGCATAAGCTGGAAACTGTCTTTATTTAAAACCACTGGAAGAAGATGAGAGCTGCCTTTGTTTCTTTGTTACTTCAAAATCTGACTCCCTGTTGCAAGGCGGTAAGATGAGCAAATGGCTCTTGCACCTGGCAAGTTACCATCAGCAGTTATTGCAGTGCTTAGTGTCTTTCTGCCACCAGCAGAAGACTTTGCACTCCCCTTCATGTCACAGATTTTCTTATGGGGATGGTGCAATCAAAGCCACAAGGTTTAGTGCTCTAATGTTTTTGTTTGCAACAGAAGGGGGAGACAGGGAAGGATGATACATGTGGCGGGATTTTTGGTTTTATTTTCCTGACCAGCAAAAATACTGTGTATATGTAACCAATGGCAATAAGAGTTTGTTTAAACTCGCCAAACCATTTCATCAGTAACTGGATTAAAGGCTATTGTTTCACATAAAGAAACCTTGTTATTAAAAAAGTCCAAATGCTGTGACTACATGTCACTCCTGTGTTTACAAACCTCCATCTAAGCAGAATGTACCTCATATATTCTGTGTGTTTCTTTTGGTACAAATGTTTTCTAGTTTTAGATATGCCAGTGTCAAGAACACTGGTTTTGACAAGTATGTCAAAAATGCTGCCTATGAGAAAAGTGTGTATAGGAGGGAAATGTGGTTGGCAGGAATCCAGGGTTCATTTTTAGCCCTTCCAGTATTACCCTGTGTGTGACCTGAGAAGAGTTGCCAAATCAGACTTTTTCAGAGGGGACCTCTGTGAGCACGAGCACAATTCCCCTGTTCTAAACTGGCATCTGACAGGGAGACTTTCCAATCTGTGCTCTTGACACTCAGTTCAGTGGAGAGAAGTGGGAACAACGAAAGAGCAACTCACTAGATCCATATTAGGTTGAGGTGAATTACCATAGGAGTTCAGAATGGCTGATTTATACCTTATGTTACACAACTTGGACACCAAGATGAAGGTGAGCAGGATCCATTTGTGGCCCTGCCATAGGATTTCTTAGACACCCTGGATCTCAGCTGAGCCATGCTCAGTGGTTTGGAAGATCATTTCCCTGAAGATTCAACTTTGGTATTTTCCAAACCAAGCTGCTGCTCCTGCTAAAATGTATGCACAGCACACTTACAAAGAGGTTTAAATTACAGCCCTGATAAGCCTTAGTTTCTCCCTCTATGAAATTAAACTCTTCATCAGATCTTCACATTTTAAGTATTAATGGACAGGCTTTATTAATGGAAGCTCCAGGAAATGAAATCTCATTGTCCTGATTATCTGACAGGTCTTGCTAATATATGTGGGATATCACAATTTTTCTTGCTTCAGGAGTTGGTCCCTTTCATTTACCTAACTGCACCTTGCACTTACCAACTAACTACCCAGCCCAGTGTGCTTGCTCTGTGGATGAACTGATGAATTAGTCAGATGCCAAAAGGGAGCAATGTGATTTACCTGAAAATGAGCAACGGTGTGATGAAAATACATTATCTCTGTCCCAGTGGATAAGACTCAGATTGTACTGAAATAGAATTAGGCGAAGAGAGTCAGTGTACTGGATAATAATGAAATGTGTAATGTGGATTAGTTACATATAAAATTAATACTTTAGAATGAATTGCTGAAGAAATAAAACTGTGTCAGGCCTTTATCCTGACTCTAATGACTTAAAAATGCTGCACTTCTCTGTTTATAGAAGAGCAAAAAGTAAAGCTATTGAATTTGTTCTCTTTATTTGGGTAAGAGAGATAGATATAAAATGTCATAATATCAGAGCTATCAAATCAGGATCCCACTGAACTAAGGCTGTAATACTTGGGCCTGGGCCACACCTGAGAAGTCAGAGATGGGGATGAAGTGCAGGAAGAATAGGGACATGAAAGCAAGAATCTGAACCTAAAACTCCTTAATCATCTGTCTGGATTTAACTTTGTAAGTCTCTTGGTTGATTGAGTTTTATTGTTACTTCTTGTTACTTTTCCTGTCCTTGATGTTTATGGCTTTTCTCATTTCATGCCTTTTCTTCTGGGAGGTAAATCTAAATGTAATCTTTGTTTTGAACTGTTCAAAGGTGAGTTGAAATGTTGCCTGCCTGGGAGGATCGTAATGGGCTTAATACAAAACGGGCAAACTTTCCAAACCAGTTGACAAAGATAACCTTTGACTGGGTGGTATGAAAGGGCTGCAGAGTAAGCTGTGGCATAAAAATTACAAGTGTTCATCTGCACTCTGTGTTTCATTTTGGTTTTCTGTGTTCTTAAGGCTTTCTTGTTGCCTCATCTGTTTAGGTTCGTTTCTGTTTCTCAATGCATCAGAGAGGCTAAGCCCTGTTATCCTGAGCCCTTGGCTGAGAAGCAGCGGTGACCAATGCACAGTTCAAGTGGCTGTTTATAAGTTTTACCAGCAGAGCGGTGAATATATTGCTCGTGTCCTTCCCATTGATGAAAGCAGCAATGAAATCTTATCAGTGGAGAGCCCAGAGAAACATGGGTAAGTCTCATCTCCTCATTTAACTCACAGCTTGAGTGAGAAGAATCACAACTGTGTAGCGGTACAGCCACAAAATGCATGTTGCACATACTACTAAGGGAAGCAAGACACCACACTGAGTGGATGCCTGTCTTGCATGTGTCTAAATTGTTGTAGAAGCTGGAGATTGGGGCTTATTACACAAAGCATCAGCAAAGTACTGGATCCATGTAACAGTGACTCTCTAAGTCAGTATCATCTTTGTTCTCAGTGCGTGCATGTACAGATGTAGTGTGGATACTCATCCTAAGTTTAAAGCTTTTCTGTCTAATTCGCTTCAATTTCTTTTTACTACTTCTTTACCCACATATACATTTGACCTTAAAATACCTCCTGAGCCTTTGCAGTTTCACCTGTCTGCATTTTAAGTGTTGTCTTGTACTTGTGTTTTTTTTTAAATGCTGAGTCTTGTCAATAAAGCAGCTCAGAACTGTGGAAAAGCTTTTGATCTTTCAAGGGCACAACTGTTTGAAATGTTTGTCCTCTTTATGCAGTTCCTTTTAATTGTTGATGGTGCCTTAATTTGTCAGACTTCCTGTGCATTCTTTTAAGTTTTGGTGAGCAGCAAACTGTCAGGAGATGAACTCAGGAAATGCTGTAGTAGTGGACTAACACAGAATTGAATTTGAATGTATGTGAGGCTGATGTTCTGCCTGTTCTATATACTGTTTTCTTCTTTTTATATTTTACTTCTGCTGTGAAATGTGTGTTAAGAAGCATAATTCTTACTGAGCATCTCAAATGTTCTTTGTTTTCATGTGATGGAATAGAATTGCTAACAGCAAGTCCTGCTGGCTTGTGCTTGTAACAAGATGTGATTATGTGATTACTGTCTGCAGCAAATTCTGTCTTTTCCACTAGTAAAAGGAGAATGCACAATAAAAAAGCCTTACAGGAGATAACCTAATTCACAGGAACAGTTTGAATACTTCTAATTTTCATGTAACACATGGCCTATAAAAGTGAGGGGGGGAGCTTGTGTGTGGATCTAGATCATGCTTAGTTCCAGCAGCATCGTACAAATTGTAAATTCCTGTTGCTGTCTGGGGAAAGGTAATTAGACGAGTTGCAGCAGCTGTCTTCTTCCTTAGCTCCTTGCAAATGTTGCTCTCCGTGTCACAGCTAATAAACATGCTTTGTGCAAAGTGCCTCCTGCATTGGCAGTGCCACTGTTCCTTGGCACTTGCAGGGAATACTGCTGTGTGCAAAATGCTTTGCTGTGCTGCATGGAGTAGCTGGAGCTTGAATCTGTGGGCAGGCAGAACTCATAAGGAGCACAGGCAAGTGCCAGATGTAAGGAGCCTTGAAGCGAAAGGAAAGATGACTTTAACTACGATTAAAAATGCCTACCTTTGCCATCTGCTGGAGATAATAGCGCTACTCAGCTGTGTGTTGCAGATGGCAGATGGAGGTTCCCACAGTAGTAAAGAGGGACTGTGCTTCTACAGAAGGTGGTTTTGGTTGTGGCTTGGCTGTCCCATGCACTTGCAAGAAGTGTAGCTTGCTCCCCAACAGCATTTATGTGGCTTGTAGAGTTGCAAGGTTGTGTCTGTGGCTTTCATGGTTTTGTATGGCTGATTCCTTGGTACTCTGTGCTTATAGAACTGCAGTTGGAGCAACTTGTTGGTTAAGTTCCTCCTCTCTGGTCTTCTCTCTTCACTGTGAGAGGTAGTAGCTCTTTCCCCAGCCCAGCAACGCAGAAAGGCTCTGCTATTGGGCTGCATAAATGTCACACAGGGATAGTTAAGTATCTACCCCCAAAGTGTCTGGTACAATAATATTGGATTAGCCCAGCTCTGACAACAAAGCCTGCACTTTTGTAAAGACTTTCTCTTCTTTAGATGGGAATCTAAATAGCTGATCAGAAGTCAAGAATAATTCAGTAAAGTTCTTAAATGGGATAGAATTTTCTACAGTGGTTGTCTGTTCTGTTGAATATTTTATTTTGTCTTGGAATTTGCAAAGGATTGTATTGTTTTGTAATAAATTCTTTGACTCTGCTATAACCAGATGATTCCTAAAATGCTATAAGGATTTTAGCTCAGGGCACAAGGTAATTGAATTCCCCAGTGATGAGCCTGTGCTAGAAATAAAACGGCTCTAAAGTTTCGCAAGTGACTTCTGATTCTGTGCACTTTAGATTCTGTTTTGCAAACAAGAGGTGTAATTTGTGTTTAGTTCCAAGTGACTTGCATGTGCAGTAGTGAGTCCATGCTGTTGCTTCAAATCAAGCTCATAGCAGGAAGAGGATGCTGTATTGAAACAAATGTACCTGGGGGGGGGTGTAAAGCAATAACTTAATTCCAGGGTGGATTTTTTTTGTATCTTAAACTTTGCGCAGTGTGTCTTTTTTTACTCTTTTTCTTTTTTTTTTTTTTTAACTGAATAACCTGAATTACATGTATTAATAGCTTTCAAGGTCTTCATAGTTCACCTGTGTTTACAAGAGGAAAAAAAGTAGTTGCCAACTGGTATTGCTATTTCACTCATTTTGAAACCAGGCAAGAAAGGTTTTGGTTGACAGCACTTGGAACTGATTTTAAGTAGAGCATATGTAAAGCTATGAAACGTCATTACTCAGGGAAACACAGCATAGGACCCACTATTTATTTGTTACAAGGGTTCAGCCCTGATGTGTTTGTATGCAGAATACCAGGTGTGATTTCAGTGGACACTCAGCAAGCATAAAGCCCCAAAGGTAGAACTAGTGATGTTCTGTTTGGTCCTCTGATATCAGCCTCTCTAGAAAAGAATAGTCCAAGCCTGTGGACTAGAGTTGTACCAATTCCATAATGAGGCATAGTTATTACAGAGATTGTTGTCTGGAAAATGCGTATCTGTCTTATTTTCTTACATGACGTATTTCACTGCAGCTCAGCTATTGCACATAGGAAGAAAGCTAACTAATTTAAGATGCTTTACATAGCATCAGGGTAGGGCAGATGGAACAGGCTCCAGAAAGGGTATGCCAGAAGTGATAGCTGCAAATGGTTCTTCAGTGATGAAGCACCAGAGGATGGTAAAGGGATGCGTGTTTTTGTATTATACAGAAACATTGCAAAGTATAGTAATAACTTTCCTACAAAATATTTACAACAATGCTTGCTACTCAGAAGATAATTATGTCCTTGTTTTTCAGTTCAGCAGGATTGTATACCTATTTTTTTAAAGAGCAGAAGGATCTTACTCTGTATATTTCATCTATGGTGTTTGGAACGCCCTTACTTAGACCTTCTCTAATTTAATCTGTAAGCAATCAGTAGGACTCCTCTGTGGGGAGCAACACATCATTATATTCTCTCAGAATCAGATTTGTTGTATGATAGAGCCTCCAGATGATCTGACATTGTGGATGTATTTTTGATATGGCTAATCTCTTCTGGCATCTCTTGCAGTTCTGTTGAGTTTTACAAGCACTTGCAAAAGACACAGGGAGGGAATCAGTGCAGTGCTGTTGATCCTTTGCAATGGCAAGGAGTTGCTGGAATTCCTCCCAGGGAGCACAGCACTTTCTGATTTATCTCAAACTCTACAAGATGTGGGATACTGTCTTTAGCTGTTTCCCCGCTCACATGGTGTGTATATAATTCTTCCTTGTTGCAACTTAGTGTACTTCCTTTCCTATGTTACTGGAGGTGGAGGCAGCAAATATGTTTACATAGCATATTGGTTATTTATCAAAGTAATTACTTCCACAATTAAAATGTTAAATTCTGTATGCTTGTTAACCTGTCACTGTGGCTACTGATCTCATTTCACTTCTGTTGTGGTTTAAGCCCAGCCTGGCACTCAGAAACCATGCAGCTGTTTGCTCACTCCCCCCCCCGCCCCCCTTCCTCCCCCTGCTCCCACAGGGATGAGGAGCAGAATCAAAATAATGTAACTCCCGTGGGTTGGGATAAGAACAGTCCAGTAACTGAGGTATAACACAAACCACTGCTGCTACCACCGATAATGACAAGGGAAACAACAAGGGAAGAGAATACAACCGCTCACCACCCACCAACTGATACCCAGCCTGACCCAAGCAGTGAACTAACTCCTCCAGGTAACTGCCCCCAGTTTATATAGTGGGCATGATATGCTGTTGTATGGAATACCTCTTTGGCCAGTTTGGGCCAGTTGTCCTGTCTCTGCTTCCTCCCGGCTTCCCCTCCTCCCTGGCAGAGCATGAGGCTCAGAAAGTCCTTGGTCAGACCAGACATTACTGAGCAGCAGCTGAAAACATTGGTGTTATCAGCACTGTTCCCAGGCTGAAAGTCAAAACCACAGCACTGCACCAGCTACTAAGGAGGAGAAAAATGACGGCTACTGCTGAACCCAGGACAACCTCTTATTTGTTTTCCCATCTTAATTTTATAATTATAAAGTTGTTATACAGTCTCATTAGCAAGATTGTAACTGTGCTTAGTAGGGTGGGGAAAACACAAAGGAAAACCCATTAAGAAGGTCATAGTTTGTAATATGGGATTATTTTTCTTTAGATCTGTTCATTTTGGAGAAGAGTTGCTCATAGACAAAAATGGCATTATTCATTTTAATTACCATTAAACAGGGGAAGTTTAGATTGGATATGAGGAAGAAGTTCTCTACTGTAAGGGTGGTGAGGCACTGGAATGTGCTGCCCTGGGAAGTTGTGAATGCTTCATCCCTGGCAGTGTTCAAGGCCTGGTTGGACAATAGCATTGGGTGACATGGTTTAGTGGGAGGTGTCCCTGCCCCTGGCAGGGGGGTTGGAACTGGGTGATCTTAGGGTCCTTTCCAACCCTAGCTATTCTATGATTCTATGATTATTTCACATCTCTAGCTGCACTATTAATAGCAAGTTTCATTTTTCTGTACTATATATGAAACCATCCTTTTTAGTAAACCCATAAGAAATCACAGCATATCTTCAATTTGGTCTTTCAGTTTAGTCCTCACTCATCAGTAACTCTGTTATTATGTTCTTGCCCCCAAAAATAATGTAACATTATTCATATGACTGAAGATAATTGAGGCCTTTCTAAAGAGGGCAGGTGGGGAATATCCTCAGATCAGCTACTTCAGCAGGAATACCAGGATGACGTCATTTTTCAGATTTAGGTTCAAAAGATAAGGTCTGAAATGCTGGACTGAGTTCACTTCTGACATCTGTCCCACATTTCCTGCTTGACTCTAGAATCCCTTTATAGAGTTGTTGGTACCGAACTATATGTCTTTTGTCTTAAGCATAACTACACAAACCACATAAAAGGATTTTGCAAACTATATGTGATTTTTGAGCTATGAGTAGGACCTCTAGACTAGTCTAGAACCTGAAATTCATCTGAAGACTTATGTGCAAACATGTGAACTAAAAGGTCTCTCTTAAATAAAATGTGAGCTCTGAATGTGCCTGCATGAGCAAGGGTGCCATAAAATACTACTACTACAAATAGCCAGTTCTTCAGTAGGCACATGTCTGTTTCTGCATAGGGCACTCCCAACAGAGAAAGATCACCTGGTTTGAAGGTTACTACAAATCATGATAGGCTATTCCCTTTCTGGCATCTACAACTTCACTTGAGATTGATTGCATTGATAGATGTCAAGAAAAATATATGAAGAAACCACTAGCATCTGTCACATTTGACCTTAGGGCTTGAAATCTGAAGGTTATTTCTTGTACTAGTGTACTAGTGTTGTTCCTTCCCCGCTCTTTCCCTGCTCTTCCCTTCTCTTTTCCCTCCTTTTTTCTCCAATAGTTCTACTAGTTTTTCCCACATATCATGGGCTTAGTAGAAGGCATTTACTTTCTCGTAGCCCTTTAACCTTAAAAATACCTTCCTCAGGTTAGTTGTAATACATATTTGCTTGGCATTTCTTTTCCTTCTGCTCCTTGGACAAATGCTTTACTAAGTTCAAGCTTTGTTTTGAACATACCAGGACTACAACATAGTCCAGATTGTCCAACAGCAAAGACCAATTTGAGGTACTTCATATGGGCACTTCAGCTCATGTTTATGCCTAAGAATGTCACAAAAAGGATTCTAGATAAGGAGTTTAAGTCATTCAGTCTATACATTAAAGGAATTCAAGTAATCCAGGAAAATTATCTCTAATTATGGATTCATTAGAAATTAAGCTCTCCTGTCTTGATGGCCAGGCACCACTAATTCTTACTTTTAGAGAGGAAACTTCAGTTGTTCTAGATAGAAAATTAGCATTTACTCTTTTCCTGCACTGTTACCCACTAGCCAGATTTCAGTCCATTTCGGTCTGTCAAATTACATGCAAAGAAAGAAAAAGGGAAGGAAAAGCAGTTGTTGGTGTCTCTTCACCCTTCCCCTTTCAAAAGATACTCCTTAGTACCTGTGAAGAATGAGTCCTTTCCATAGCAGATGCTTGTATTTGGAAAGAAGTTTTTCCTACCTTCTTGCAAAACCTTGGGTTTGTATCTCGAGTCTAGGTTTGAAGAAAGCTTTATCACTGTTGGTTGTGGAACCTCGAGAAGTCCATTGCTAGTTTGTTTTCAGTAGGATCTTACTTATGCTAGAGAATCTTTCCTCAAAAATTATGATTGTTCTCACATCTGAAACGAGAATGGTTTAATAAAACCAGTTGGAATAAGCCTTAGTTTGATTTTATTCTTGATTCAGTAGGTTAGGTTGGACAGAGTCTTGGGTGGTATGGCTTAGTGGGAGGTGTCCCTGCCCATGGTGGAGGGGTTGGAACTAGATGATCTTAAGGTCCTTTCCAACCCTGACTATTCTATGATTCTGTGGTGAGGAGATTCAAATCAAAATCCTATAAGGTAAAATGGAGCCTTTCAAAGCTTTATTCAGCAGTATGAACCTGATAGACAAAAGTCTGCAGATGTGGAATGATTGTTTTCCCATTCTACTTGAGTGCTAGATTATGTAGATGAAGTTGTTACTTCAGCACTAGAGGTAAATACGCTTCTGCTTTAAACTTCTTAGTGGTTTTGCTGCTGATGAAATGTTGTGTTATTAGATCCTTTTTGTAGATTTTATGCAGCCCTGGTGTGCTTTAGAGTGTGCCTTAATTTAGCATGTAACCTCCAGTACAACGAAGCAGAAACTTCAACCTGCTCCAGGAGAATTTACTGCCTTGTCAATAGAGTTCAGACTGTAGCAGTTTATTTCCTCTTATAGACATGTATATGGAAGTGAACTCTTTATTACAAAGAATAATATATGAATATTTCCAAAAACTGACTTTTGAGTGACATTCACTATTGTGGTATATTATATTGTGAAGCAACAGTATTGTACAATCTCTTGAACGAACTGAAGCCAAACAATGTAATTTCAGTAATGAGTAATTGCAATTACTTTTTGGGGGTTTTAGCAGTTGATTACAGTCCCAATCAAACTGATTTGAAATCAGTTTGGAGCATTAGGGGAGGGAGGAAGCGTTCTTTCTTGTCTTGTAATACATATTATCAGACAGTTATTATGTGGCAGTGCGGTCTTTTATTATGTTTGCCAGATTCAAATGCAAATGGGAAGGCCAAAGTTGTGTGGTCTACTTCCAATTACAATGATAAAAAAGGACAGGGGAAGAAAAGCCATTTTAAAGTTGCAATGAAAGCAGCAAATGAGGAAAATTTTTGTCAAACATCAGCATTTGCCTTACTACAGAAGCAAATTAATGTGTAAAGAATGGAACAGTAGAAGAAAGATACACTTCAGGGTGAAATTCAGGTTTGTGGTAACATAGTGGAGTAGCCTTTTCTGCCTCTTTAGCATATTGTTGGACATGCTGTCATGGAGGGGGGTGAGCTGGTGAGCTGGGTGCCCAGTGTGCTTTGGCACAAGGATCCTTGTGGCTTAACCAAATAAGCATAGCAACTGTTGGTGACCTCCTTGGGCTCTGAGAGCTGCTTCTGTGCATGAAACCCCAGAGGCTGGAACATCTGACTCTGTGGAAATGGTGCCAGAGTCACCACAGTGAGAGTTGGGGCATCCATAAAGGTGGCTGGTTTGGGTATTTGTTCTTTTGAAACCAAAGATTCCTTCAGACAGCTCTGAGCAACCTAATCCAGCTTTTATACTGTCCAAATCCTGGGCACAACAGTCTTAAGCTTTTATAGTTGTGCCCTTCAGGATTGTTTGCAGGCTCCTCTTTTCTGCTTGTTCTGCTATTCTGACTTTCCAAAGTCTGGATTTCTCACTCTCCCCCCTTCTCCCTTAACTTGTTTCCCATGTTTTATAGATCTCTTGTTCTCTGCCTGAGGCTTCTACTTCAATTTTTTGCAGTCATCCCAAACTAATCTTTACAGCCCCATGTTGATGCTAGTCCATGTTGCACTCCTGTGAGTGTAGCTGTACCAGGGCGAATTTCAGCTTCTTAAAACCTGAACAAGCAAACAACCTGCCACACGTACACAAACCACTCAGCCTCTTCTTCCCAAGCCCGCACGCACACACATACACATACACACACACACACACACTTTGTCATCTTTCTTTTCTGTTCTTCTTTTAGGTGTCTTTTCTTATTATACAGAATTGGAAGCAGTCTTTTCAGGATCCTTTACTCTCTAGCATCCAAGTATGCTTTCCCACAGCCAAAAGGCTTCAACATTTGTTTCCAGAAACTAGGCAACATGCCTCATTAATATTGCCAGTCCTGTTTCTAGTTATTTTTCTTCTCTCCTCAAGCTAAGCTCTCTGTCATTATGCTGTTGGCAAAGCTTTGTAACTAGCCTGCGGTGTAATTGCTTTCTCTATCTCCTACTTATTTTTGACCTTAAAAACCTCTGGAGTTCTGTGCAACCTCCTCTGTGGCTGTCCCACATTGGAGCAATTTCCTTGGGGCTTTCCTTGCTAATGCTTCAGAATCTCCTCCTTATCCAAGGCAAATCTACTCTGCCATAGTACGTACTATAAAAGATTTAAAAGGTAGTGTTCCTCCCTTCAAATTCAGAGAGAAATTATGACAAGGTGCTGATAACCTTGCAAAACTTAAAAATTATGTCCTTGAACCATCCAGCTGCTCAGGGTGTGTGTGTAGTGGTAATGCAGTTCTTTCTGCATTCTAGTCCAGGTTCTCCAGTATCACTCTTAAATTCTCTCAGTTCTGTGTCTTGACTCACACCACAGGGTTATAGAGTCACACAAGCACAGAATGGTTTGAGTTGGAAGGGACCACAAAGCTCTTCCAGTTCCATCCCCTTACTGCAGGCAGGGATACCTTCCATTAGACTGCGTTGCTCCATCCAGACCCCATCCAGCCTGGCCTTGAACACTGCCAGGTGTGGGGCAGCAGCAAATGGCTTTAACCTGACAGAGGGGAGACTGAGATGAGACATTTGGCAGAAGTTCTCCCCTGTGCGGGTGCTGAGGCGCTGGCACAGGGTGCCCAGAGAAACTGTGGCTGCCCCATTCCTGGCAGTGTTCAAGGCCAGGTTGGAGGGGGCTTGAAGCAACCTGCTCTAGTGGAAGGTGTGCCTGCCTGTGCCAGGGGCTTGGAACTGGATGAGGTTTAAGGTTCCTTCCATCCCAAACCAGTCTGGGATTTGAGGATTTTATGGGGGAAAAAAAAAAAAAAAGGCAAAGATTTATTCAGCAGAAATGTGCAAGTTAATTCTCAGTAAATTCTTAAGTGGAAATCAAAGGAAATAAAGGTTATGTAGCTATTTAGATTCTGATGTCTCTGTGGAGACAGAGGAGGATGTTTTGGGGTTCTTTTCAGTGGCTGAGCTAAGTACTGAACAGGCTTTCTTTCTGCAAGAATACAGTGAAGACTGTGGTGCTTGACACCAATGTGAAGGTGAGGCATTTCCCAGGATTTTTTCTCGTACCATGTTGGTTAAAGAGTACTGCTCATGCCTGAAAGCATTTTTCTGTCAAACAGCTGCCTTTGCTTTGCGGTTTTGTTGTTTTCCATGGCACGTGTCTCGTATACAGTAGAAATTAGTTTCCTGTGACAAAATACTGTCTCAAGGGCTCTTTTGTACTGGCAGTGGCAAACCCTTAATTTCAGTGGCTTGTCTGGCAAAAACCAGCCAGTGTCGTCAGATCTGCTTTATACACTGCTTTATACTTCTTATTTCTTGACTTGTGCACTCTGGCAGAAGGTTTTTCCACATGCTGTGCTGGATAATGCTTTTTCTTAAAATGAATCAATATAGTGAAGCCATGAACATTCATGGCTTGCGCAGTAACATTCTGGTTTCTTATATACTGAAATGAGCAGTCCTCCCTATCACATTTGGAAGTACTTGCCTTTTCCCTACCTGTTTGCAAGGCTTGTGTTCATCTGGTTTTCTTTATGGACATTGAGTTGTCTGAATTGCCAAGTACAGTTGCCATCTCTTCATAAACGTCAATCCATAACCTCATGATATTTATTACCTTCTGTATCAGGCTGTCTAAATATGATTTTCTACTGGAAATAGCAGCAGTGAAGTTTGTTTACTGAATGTAATTGGAGCTTTTCCTGCTCATCCCTGGCCTGGTGTACAGTTCATGCTGATGGATTGAGGCCACAAAGACACATGTTAAAGTTCCTTTTGACAAGGCAAAGCTATTCTGAAGTGGGACTTGAACCAGCAGCACAGTCTGCCATCCTTGATGAACTTCTCATGAGGATGAGAGTGCAGAAGATTGGCTCAAGTTGAAATCTTTCACAAGGTGCTAAAGATATTAGGACTCCATCTAGCAAAGAATACAAGTAGTGGAGTAAATGAGACCAGCTCAGCTGTCTGTTCTATTCACATCAGTGGCCTGTTATTATGATGCCTTTATAATAGAACAAAATTACACAAATGGGAAGATTTTATTGAAATACTTAGATTGAAATACTTTTTTAATAAAGAAGCCAAATAATCTGATTTTCTTCAGCAGAAGAGATACAAAGTGCAGAAGAGCTTTCCCTGTGCAATGTCCTTGCTCAGATATGAGGATAACTTTAGTTAGAAGATTGCTATCTGAGTGTTAAGTGCAGTGGATGATCTGATCATTTTTAGGATGTTAAATGACCTAAGAGTGTCTAGCAAAATGTACTGCCACACCAGAAAATAAAACTATGGGATAATACATCTGGCTATTGTTGTAGTTTGAATGGAGACAGTCTTTTTGAATCTAGCAATTGTTTTCTGCATCTCTGCTCCTTTCTTTTTCTAAATGCCTAGCTTTCTGGAGACGGTGGTATGAGAAGTGTGGGCTAATGCTTTTGACAATTCAGATCCGTATCAATCCCAAGATGATTGGCATTTGTTATTATTTCATGCCAGATGAGCTATTCAGAGGCTCATTTCTTAGAGCTCTGTAGATAATATCTGACACAGGTTGATTCCTTTCTTCTTTTTTGTTTGTTTAAGCTAGCTGTCAGGGAACTTGGGCTCCTTTAATTCCTTTAGGCAATTTCTCCAGGTCAAGGCTAGGGCATGTATCTGGGCTGTTTGAAAGGGAATTCACTCTGTTCTTACTATTTTCTGTTTTAGATACGGGATTTTGATTGCCAGTATCAAGGCAGTTGCAGTTGGCAGTGCCTAGTAAAACAGCTTCTCTCAAAATGACAGATACCATCAGCTTCAGTGTGTATCAACAATCAGACCACTATCAGTTACTATTTTATCAAGAATATCTTGCTTTCTTTTCACTTACTGCCAGTATTCTATGGACGAAGAGGGGAAAAAATATACAATTGCAATGACTTCTTTCCCTAACAATTTGAAAAGTTAGACAACAGAATTTGTGTCTTTCCATCAGCTCTTTTTTGTCTTTGCACTTGTTCCCTGCTACCTCTGTTTCAAGATAATCTTTCTTTCCAGTTTTGTCTTCCAAACTTTTCTTCTAAACAGGCTTTCCAGCTCCTCAGTAGGTCTCATTCTCTCATCTTCACTCCCTGTCTTTGTTTCTGTCTTGCTTGCCCTTGACTCAGGTATGTTTCTTCTTCACATATTTTGGGTTCAGAGGCTGCAGAAGGCACAGGGCAGATTCTGTGCACCCAGGACTGTCTGCTGCAGTCCAGGGTGAGCACTGGGCTCTGAGAATTCCCATGTGTAATTCTGGAGGAACGTCCCTGCCAAGAGGACACAAATATCAGCTTGTTAGAGGCTTGGAAACTGTCCTCATTGAAGTGAATTTTCATAGAAAGACCCACGCAAATGAGGCAAGTGATGCTATTGCTCTCCAGCAGTGCCTTCATCAAGTGTTCTGAAGGACTCTTAAAAACGGGAAGACCCTGCTGAAGTAGGTGGTACTTTACAGATGGTCAAAAACCAGCATTAAAGAGATATTCTAGCGGATCATTAGTGAGGTTGGTATTCAAGTGCAGCTGAGCAGCACTGCTTTTATGGCATTGTTTTGACTAGAAAGAGTGCAGGTTTTAATGGGGAGAAATCATGTTTATGTCTGGGTTTTCAGAGTCAAAGGAATTGATTCCAGCAGAGATGTTAATGTGTATCTCCTTCACCTCAGATGAATCCTCATCATGAGCAGCACATGAGGTACATTACTACTGTGCAGAGGACAGGCATTGCATGCACTCTTCCCATGTTCTGTTCCCTATGCCCTTCCCAGCTCTTCTTATTGCATTGATGCTCCATATTCCTAGGACAGGGATGCCTGAATTGGGTCTGACTGAACTGTGAACATTTCTTTCTCTATTTAATCATTACCCAATTCCAATTGCATGTGCTTTGATGCTTAGTTTTAATTGCCTTAAAGTAGAAAGCTTCAATGAGCAGAGAAATTAAAATTGCAAAATCCTGATGGCTTCTTTTTTTCCTCTTAGCTATTTGCCTCTGCAGTCAACTTGAATATTACGGGTTTGAGTTGGATTTTTGTCTCTCTTAAAGCAAGTGAATGTCATGCTAGCTTTCCATTTCTGACATTTCTGCAGGCCTAACTGCATTGGATAAGCAACATTTTAGTTCCAGAAAGGAAAATGTGTTCTGCGTTGCCTACATTCTGGGAGAGATGCTGGAGGTCAGTGAAAAGAGCTGTCCCTTTTGAAGCTGGACATCAAAGCTAGGGTGGAAACTGTCATTTGGGAAGATTAAAACCCCTAATATGTAATGGAGTCTCAGGGATGTCACGGAGGGAGCAAAGCCATGAATGAAGTGTGTTGTATCCAGCTGAAAAGCCAGAAGTAATTTAGGACAACAGCACAGTTTCTTTTATCCAGAAGTTGCATCTTCCATGAAATCAGAACAAAATTTTCTAATGGTAGAAATTCAGGTTTTGGCTAAGTGTTTTCCCTTAGGGCAAGCTTGATGAAGCATTAGTTTCTTGGACTGACACCAAATACCTTCTTTACTATCTGTTCAGTATGGCGTTTTGCTGCCTTAGTTCACGCACAACCACGTTTGTATGTCCTTTATCACAGGAATTGTTTTTTATCCCTTTGATGGTACAGCATGTCTTCTTCAGCTATGGAAGTTCATGTCTTCAGAAGCATCTTCATGAGCGCTCATAGGAAACCCTTTTGTACAAGGAATAACACCACTATTTGAGTGCCTGTGTATGGCTGTGCCTTACAGGAGTATGGCATTGTAAGAGGGTGCAAATGAATGGTGAAATTGAGGGAAATACTGTAGATCATCTATAAAAAAACATAAGTAAAACATGCTGATAAATCAATAGCCATATTTTGCTTCAAAATGCAACTGTGATGTTACTTTACAAATTGTTTTTTGAGCTTAATGAAGTGTAATATCAAAGCCAAAGGGTCCCATATGGAGTAAAGTTAATTTGTGGAGAAAAATCACCCAGGTATAGGACAAATGTATTCATTTTTTGCATGAGAAAGAAGTTGCCTGTCAAATTGCTAGATTTCAAACCTGAAATTTGTTGTCTTTTACCGACTTGTATTCTTTGTAGGACTGATATGATTGCTTTTTCCCAGTTTTGACTTTTTCTTAATGACTTCTGCTTGTAGTTTTCTGTAATAATTTATGCCATGGTCTTGCTCAGTTTTTATCTACTGACTGATACAGAGTTTGTTTTACAAACAACATTCATTGTAATGTGGCTGTTCAGCACTGGCTCAGCAAACTGTGGTAATAAATTCTGCAGGTTAATGTGATTCTTTACTCAGCTGTTGCTCAGTTATCCATCAGAAAGTCTCTCATTTTCTGTTCCTTGCCTGTGACAGCCCTAGGGGAAGAGTGGCTTGGGTTTGTGGCTTGTTTTTAGTGTTTAGGTGTGAAAATGGATTTAAATGCCTTTTTACCATAGAAAAGTGTTTTAAACGTCATCTTGGAAGGTTCAGGATGTTCTTGATGGGCAAAGACATAGCCTTTATTGGTGGTTTTTTTTATACAGTTACCCTTTTTGATCAGAATAGTTATTCAGAGCTGACAGGTTGTCTTTGTAAGGAAGAAAAGTTGACCAATGAGGCCAGTGGTTTCAGCCATCCTGTTGATTTGAAAGCCTTGTGTCCTGAAAACTGGAGACATTAACCACAATGGAAATGTGGTGTTCATAGCTCATGTAGCTGAGAAGCCTCTCTAGTCTTATTCCTGGGCCAATCTCAGTACTTATTGAGCTATGTTTGCTGTTTGCTCTTTTCTGTATACGATGTTCCTGATTTTCTTCCTTGCTGTGTGTCTCCCGTATATATGCATTATACTAGATACAGTGTGTGTGTACATATGCCTCATCCCTGGCAGTGTTAAAGGCTAGACTGAATGGGGCTTGCAGCAACCTGATCCAGTGGAATGTGCCCTGCCCATGGCAGGGGTTTGGAACTGGATGAGCTTTAAGGCACCTTCCAATCCAAACCATTCATTGATTATATGTATAGATGGCCTTTCCTCTTTCACTTCCTATGAGTTTACTCTTTTCTGCCTCCTTTTTTGCTTGACTTTATATAGAGCAAGGAATTTTTTGTTTACGGGCTGGTCATAGCTCATGCACCTAATTTGCATATGTGCATGTGTTTCACACATTCATGTATACATATTTTTTGGCTTTCTGACTCTGTTTCAACAGTCTGGTATTGTATCTCCTTACGTTCTTCACCCTGGAATAACGCTGAAGGGTGACTTTGCTGATCCTTATTCCCTTTTGGAAAAGCCATCAGTGTTACAAAAGTCCCATCAATCTGCTAGGGAATGCAGTTATATGGTGTAGAAGAGGCATAAGCTCAATATGTTTTCAACCACAGAAGGAGGAAGAAGTGAGGGAGTGCTCCTCTAGCTCATTGATAAGAATGGGAAATGGAAAGAGCTTCCTAGTCATTTGCTATTTGCTCTAAAGTAAATCTATCTGAATATTAGTGCAGTGATGATAGTAAAAAAAGGGGGGTGGCAGGGGAGGCGAGCAAAAAGCCTTGTCATTAGCTTGTCATGCTCTGTAGCAAGGTACACGGGAGACCAAATATATATGTACTGTGGCATTTCTGTAATGAAAACTTGAGCAATAAAAGTAGTTTCTGCTACGTTCTGGAAAAAGAACTCCCAGAGGAAACACATTAACAGTATTTCACACTGCAAATTATTATTGCATATTCAACTATTGTTTCAAATGAGAATTGTGTGTATTAAAGGGCAAGGAAAGAAAGATACAGTTAGTATTTCTTCTGTAAGCAGAATTAGCATTTTATGCATATGACTATATCAGTTCTACCATATTAATTTAAGTTAATACTTTCACAGAATGAGGCAGCAGTAGTCACTAGGATACCTGATGGACTTACATATGTATTTTGGGTTACACTAATAGTAGCTGAATACGTGAATATCTTCACTTTCACTGTGCTTAAATGGAAGAAAGTATTCCACTGTGAAAATGATACTTGCGGGATGTATCTAATAAAGGGTGGTTTCCCACACTCAATTTACAGACCTTATGTTTTAAAGTCGGATATTAGTAAATAACAGTATTTGTGCTCTGAGTGCAAATTGCATTTTCCCCACCATGCCTAAACATTTTGAATTGTTTAAATGCTTTGTTTCACCCATTCCCCTGCCCCGACCCAGGGGGGTGTGTTTGGAACACTGGTCATTTTCATTATCTTCTTACACTGTAATTAATTTTATGACCTTGCACAAGAGGTCATGGTGATCTTCAGCAATTTGGAAGAAAGTTTAAAATATCATTGAGAGTTTCTGTATTAACATGTTGCTGGTGGAAAGCTGTTTCTGTGTTTGCCTGTTTTTATTCTTTCTTCCTCTAGCCTCCTTCATAGAGGAAGAAGTGCTTCTTCATCTTCATCTACTGTCCTTCTGTGAGTGAACAGCCAAGTGGTCCACCATTTGGCTCTCTTTATGTTCCCAAGAAGCAGGTTCCAGCTCATCTCCGAGAGGTGTTTTGTTGGCTCTGACTGCATACCTCAGTTTCCATCTTCTGATTTCTGAATGAAATTACTGATACATACTTGCACTTTGCAATTTGGTTTCCGATATTTGTGAAATATATTTGTTTCACATATGTGTGAAAGGGATAGAGGGAAATTATTATTATGGGGTTTTTTAAGTTGGTTAGTTTCTGAGTGTATAAACTGAAAGGTCTTGGAGATAACAGTTGTTCCAGAAGTGATGTGCCACCAAAGTTCCTGGTTCTTTGTTTACTCCATTAAGTTGCCAGAAACAGAGTCAAGTGGCAGTTGGTCCTATTTCCAATTTCTGCATTAGCTTATGTAAAAGACAGGAGGAAGAAATGGTGTTTTATTTTAAGGTTCTTCAGTTTGGCAGGCTGTCAAGCTGGCTTAAGATGGGGTCAAAGTAACACCTTAATACTTTGACTCACAAATCCCTCTGAACTTACAGAAGACCGAGGCTGATGTTAGCAGAAATCAAGAAATGCAATTAGCATTGGTTTCATTCTGCTCCTACAATTAGTGCTTTTGTAGCCTGGCAGAATAGGAAGCTGGTCATTGTTGCCTTGGAGAGGTCTCCAAAGAAGCATTGTGCAGTGCTTGCCTTTTACATCTTGCATACTATTTGGGTTTGTGCCTTAATGTTGTTGCGTCAAGACAGTAGGATGGCTGATCAGTGTCAGCAATACTATTCCTGCATTTATATTCACATTAAACTTATGTTAACAGTATTGTTAACATCTTAGTGATATTATAGTGTAGCCTTATCAGTGTGTTTTCAAAATGCTTCTTGTTGAAAGAGATATGCTAAGTACTTTATTGCTAGTCAGAAATGGTTCTAGCAAAGCAGTGAAACACTCTAATTAAATGAAAGTAGTTAACTTCCCTTTTTCTTACACTGAGATTGCAAGTCGCAGTGGCATCCCCACATATCCTGCCTTTGTACTCAAAATGAGTGTTTTTTTCCTCTTCATAATCACCTGGCAGAGGATCTGAGCCACTGTTTATTTGCAGTCCCATGCTGTTGAGATGCAAGCCCCAAAAGTTCTGGGGTGAGAGTGACACATTTTTGTGGAATGAGTAACTCAAGTGTTCATTTGCCATGAGGCTGCCCGTCTAAGGTAGGTTAATGCTGGAACTCAGCTGTGAATGAGGACATCTTAATTAGCACTGCACTGAAGACATACTGGAACAAAACTATGTTATTTTGTAGAGGATATGTGACTGCCAAATCTGTAATGCAAGTACAGTATTATTACATGGTGCTGTCAGTGTCCAGCTGACTGGAAAAAAAGCAGCTTGACTCAGAAAATGATCTAAGAAAGGTCTTTGTATTTTCCCCTTTATTTCCTGCAACATTCCTGATGTTTTGAAATCAGGTTTTTCCCATGGTGTTCATCATTCCCAAAAAAGAGAGACCAAAATGGGCTTGCTACAAATACTATTTCATTTAAAATTGCTCTTCCATGACCATTTATAGCAGTAAAGATGTTAATAATCATACTTGTAGGAAGCACATGTGGAGCAGGTACAATTTGAATTAAACCAAAGTGATGTTAAAAGATGAAATAGCTGTTGAAAATATACTTGTTGCTTTCTTCTGTAGATAATAACCTGTCAAGTATGGTGCTGTAAGGCTAAATTCAGCAATGTGTGTAAAACACTTGAAGTACTGACAACTGGAAGAGTGCCATCAGGTGTGTGTAGCACTGGTTAAGTGGAGCCTGAGGATTTCAGTGTTTAGAAAAATGGGTGTCTTATGTTGTATTCCTTCAACAGCCAGCATGAGGTCCTTTCAGCGCCCTTTTCAAGCCCTCTTGATTCTGAATCTGTCTGTAGAGTTTACTAGTCTTTCAGTCAAGTCTTAAATCATCAGCCAGGAGTGCAGCCACATTTTAGATGTATTTTGCTCTCCTAATATGCGTATTTTGCTTTCCTAATATGCAACATGTGGCAGTTAAGTTCAATGAAAGAGAGGAAATATCTCACCTGTCTAAATGTCACATGCAGAAAGACAAACTACTACAGGAACAAAGAAGTTACGCCGATTTATTAAGTTATAATTTAGTGCTTTGTACTTCAGCAACACCCTTCAGGCAAAAATCTGCAGAACTTTACCAAATAATAAGTTTTTTTTGATGATACCTTTTCTGCTGTCTTACAAATAACTAATTAGAATTGTAGGCATGTTAAGCGACTGTTCACAACTTGATTCAGAGCCCAGTAGTCTTGTGCCACAGCTGTGTGTGGTGCTGGTAGATAACTTCATTTTTGAGCTGGCGTCCTGCTGAACACTTGCTCTGAACCTTTTTATCATCGCATAGTTCATACTGTTTTTGTTTATTCTCTGGGAGTGCCGTTTCATCATCACAGAGTGGGAATGATCCCCATTCTTCAGCCATAATTTGGATCCCAGCCTTCAGCTTTCCAAGTGCTAAAAGCAAATTTTGTAATGAGACATTCTGTGGCTTTAGTCTGATAAAATATTGCAACAGATGGAACCACTTCACTGTTCAGGATAAACTGTTGCCTAGAGCAGGTATCGTATCTTTAAGTGTCTTCCAGAGTTCATTGGGAAACACTAGCAGAGACATTTGTCTGCATGAAGTAAAACTTGCCCTAGTTCCAAAATTTGGCAAGCATGGCATTTATAGCAATGGTTGATTCCTAGAGAGAGAGTTACATACTCTGTACCAGCACCACCACTGAGGCTGGAGATGCTTTGTGCCTTCAGACAGACTAGAAGAGGCTGGACAGCATGTCTGTGCCACTTTCATACTTCATTATTATTATAATAATCCATCTATCTTGCTAGAGTGAGTGTAATCCCTTCAACAAACTGTCACTGGTGGTGGTGGTGTCTTTCCAAGTCTGGATGCAGGTCGCCAGCACTAGCCAGTATGGTGACATGGATACAATATTTTCCTATTAGCTGAAAGTGCTCTTCCCACCATTGCTCGTAACCTTTGCTGATGCCTTGCATGAGAAGATGGTAGTCTTCAGGTGTAAATACCTGATAGTTATACAGCATAGGGAGGATTACATCAAACTTGGGACCACTGTCTCTCTTGTTCCATTTTGTGCTCCTCTTCCTCCTAGCATATGGAATCTTCCCCCCAAGCCAGAACAACAAATAAAACTCAGTAATTAAACTTGAGACCAATCCTGAACCGTCTGTGTGTGGTCTCTGCTGCCATAGACTGTAAGATTAATCCAAATCTCTACTAATTATAACAGCTATTGACATCCATCCCTGAGTTGTGGTTGATAGAAATGCCAGGTCAATCCACGTTTCCCTGAGCAAAACAAGTGGCAGGCAAGCTGTGTTCTGGAGAGATAGGCAATACCAGTGATGCAGAGGTAAAGAGTTAAATTTTAAAGTTGTCTGAGCTCTCTTTTTATTCTTTAGCTCTTTTTCACTCACTTATTACCAGCTTTCTAGTTCAGCATGATAGAGAAGTGTGAGGTGACACTTCACAGCACAGAGTGCTGGTGTTGAAAACTTTCATGTCCTTAAATTACACACAGTTTCTTCAGATCTCAAGTTGTCTCTGGAAAATCATTCATTCGTTGCTCTTGACTGACTCAGTAGAGATGTGACCACTTGTAATCAGCTAAATTAGGTATCCGTCCTTTCTACCATTCACTTTCTCATTTCTAGTAGTATAGTGTACAGATCTCCCACATAGCATTCAATCAGAAATGCATACAGCAATTTTGGAGGGCATTTAGCCTTCTGTATTACATTCTGCAGGCTGCCAAAATCTTGTGAGCGATCCAAACACACAGGTGGTTGGACTATGCTGATGTGCCACATGGCTTGCCCTGTTTTCTCATGTGGACTGAGTGCATTGGCCAAACATGGGAACTGGCCCAAATGTGAAAGCTGAGATTAGGCTTTAAGGGTAACTGGGAACAGTCTGGATCAGATCTTTCTTGATCTAATATTGTGTTTCCAGGAGTGGATAGGCTTTTCAAAAAACTGCATTAAGTTGATCCTGGATTATCTGCATTTCTTTATCTTTGATTTTATCCTCGTTTTTAACCCTAGTATTTTCTATAGCTAGAAACTGCTTTTGGCTTTGAAAGACTTAGGTTAAAAAGCATTTTGGGAAAGTTTTTGTTTGTCATTGGTTCATTTTTTTTACCTACGATATTTTTATGTTATAATAAAGCCAACACCTTTTCAAGTCTTAGGTATGTGTTTCCTTGTTAGACCTTTTTCTTCTGCCCTGCAGAACAGCCTGGGATACATCCTGGCACACACAGTAGGCCCACAGCCCACACCACTCACTTTCCCATGAGTTTCATTCAGCCTTGTGATAGTGTTCTGTCAGGAGCATAGCTGGGATTTGACTGTTCTAGTGGTGTTTGGGTTGAAGTGAGTATTGATCCTTCTTTCTGCTAACAAATTCCACCATGAAATAAAAAAAAAAAACCTTTTAAAGATTGAAGTATAATTGGGACAGGTAGATTTCTATCAAAAGGTTTGTTCTGTTCTATTTCCATTTTCAGATGAAAATGTCTTTAGCCAGAAAATTCCCAACAGTGTATCCTTACTAAATTCTTCTTAATAATTTTTATGTTGGATACTCTTATGAAGATCCAGTCCTTTTCTGACCTGGTAGTTTTAATGCCATGTTTTATAACTGACAGCTTGTTTGTTAACATTACCTGTCTCCCAGCTCGTAATGTTTAGAAGTATGAATAATTGTCATTACTGTGGAAGGAGACTTTGAGTTGTGACAACTGTTATAGCTGTGTGTTGGTTTTATGGGGAATGAGTAAATGTCTATGCAAGTGAGTTAACAGCTTAGTCTGCTCCCTTTCTGCCAACATGACTCACTAGAGCATTTCTGTATGCACTGCTGCCATCTCTTTCCCTAGTTTCTGCTTGATTGACATTATTCTGAGCTGTCCATACATGTGTTACCCTTTATGTACCATGAAACTTTTGTCATGATGCTGATGCCAGTGGCTTGAAGGTTCTCATGTGGGATTGCCCTGACTCAGAGCCCTCCTGAGATCCATTTTATTCAATTCAAGTAGCTCTTAATGCTTGTTAGCATCTTCTGCCTGACTGACTGTGATCTTACTACTTAGTCTGGGGATAGTTTGTAACATTTGATGTGTACATAGTGTACCGCAGGTTTGTGCCACTCCAGGGTCCCAGTTGCTTTTTGGGTTGTTTTTTCTCACTGTGTCTCCATGAAAACCTACAGTATATGTGGTGTACCTGAATATGTGGTTTACCAGAATATGTGGTGTAGTATGCAAACATTTCTCTGCTTGCTTTCCTAGCAATTCATGCTTTGTAATAACATATTGTGCTTTCAGTTTGGCATACAAGCAATGTGTTCCAATATCATTGATAGAGCTGGGAAGAGAACAAAGGTCTGGGTCCAGCTTGGATGTTGACCTGCTGGATGATCCTTAGTGACGCTTTTTGTCTGTATTTCATAGAATCATAGAATAGTTAGG
>JASSUY010015529.1:23970-38468 GCA_032466535.1 Forpus xanthops | reverse complement strand
CCAACAAGGAGAGGTGCCATGCTTGATCTCATTCTCACCAACAGGGAAGGGCTGGTTAAAAGTGTGACAATCCAGGGTAGCCTTGGTTGCAGCAATCATGAGGTGGTCGAATTTGAGATCCTCAGGACGGTGAGAAGGGCGTGCAGCAAGCTCACTGCCGTGGACCTCAAGAGAACAGACTTTGGCTTCTTCAGGAACATGCTCAGTAAGGTTCCATGGGATATAGCCCCAGAGGGCAGGGGGGCCCAAGACTGTTGGTTGATATTCAAGGATCACCTACCACAAGCTCAGGAGTGTTGCATCCCAACTAAAAGTAAGTACTGCCGGAGAGCCTGGAGACCTCTTTGGATGGATAAGGAGCTGCTGAGGAAAATTTGAAGGAAAAAAGAGGCGTATAAAAGGTGGAAGCAAGGACAGGTGGCCTGTGAAGAATACAGGGATGTTGTGTGGGAAACTAGGGACCAGGTTAGGAAAGCTAAGGACCACTTAAAATTAAACTTGTCTAGGGATGTGAAAGATAACAGGAAAGGATTCTATAGGTACATTGCAAATGAAAGACAAGCTAGGGACAACATGGACCCTCTCCGGAAGCCATTGGGAGAGCTGGCTACCCTGGATTTGGAGAAGGTTGAGGTTCTTAATGACTTCTTTGCCTTAGTCTTCACTGGCAAATGCTCTGTGCACACCACCCAAGTCTTGGAAGGCAGATGCAGGGACTGTGAGAATGAAGAACTTAGGCCCACTGTAGGAGAGGATCTGGTTCAAGACCATCTTTGTGACCTGAACTGATGGGAGCTGATGAAATCCATCCACGGGTCCTGAAGGAGTTGGCAAATGAAATTGCTAAACACTGTCCATCATATTTGAAAAATCATGGTAGTAAGCTGAAGTTACCAACAACTGGAAAAAGGGAAATATAACCCTCATTTTCAAGAAGGGGAAAATGGATGAGTCGGAGAACTACAGAGTAGTCAGCCTCACCTCTGTGCCTGGCAAAATCCTGGAGCGGATTCTCCTGGAAGGCATGCTGAGGCACATAAAAAAAACCAAGGTGGCTGGTGACAGCCAGCATGGCTTCACTAGGGGGAAATCCTGCCTGACCAATCTGGTGGCCTTCTATGGTGGGACTATGGAACTGATGGACAGGGGTAGAGCAGTTGATGTCATCTACCTGGAGCTGTGCAAAGCATTTGACACTGTCCCGCATGACATCCTTGTCTCTAAGTTGGAGAGACATCAATTTGATAGATGGACCACTCGGTGGATAAAGAACTGGCTGGATGGTCGCACGCAAAGAGTTGTGCTCAATGGCTCAATGTCCAGCTGGAGACCGGTAACGAGTGGTATCTGTCAGGGATCGGTGTTGGGACCAGTCTTGTTCAACATCTTTGTCAATGACATGGACAGTGGGATTGAGTGTGCGATCAGCAAGTTTGCTGGATACATTGGAGGGAAGGAATGCCATCTAGAGGATCCCTGACATGCTTGTGAAGTGGGCTGATGCCAACCTCATGAAGGTTAACCATGCCAAGCGCAAGGTCCTCCACCTGGGTCGGAGCAATCCCAAGCACAGCTACAGATTGGGCAGAGAAGAGTTTCAGAGCAGCCCTGAGGAGAAGGACTTGGGGCTATTGCTTGAGGAGAAAATGAGCATGAGCCAGCTGCAGTGTGTGCTCTTGCAGCCCAGAAAGCCCGCCGTCTCCTGGACTGCACCAAAAGGAGTGTGACCAGCAGATCGAGGGAGGTGATCGTGTCCGTCTACTCTGCTCTCGTGAGACCTCACTTGGAGTACTGTGTACAGTTCTGGTGTTCTCAACATGAAAAGGACATGGAACTGTTGGAACAAGTGCAGAGGAGGGCTGTGAGGATGATCAGGGGACTGGAGCACTTCCTGTATGAAGATAGGATGAGAGAGTTGGGGCTGTTGATCCTGGAAAAGAGAAGGCTGCATGGAGACCTCATAGCAGCCTTCCAATATCTGAAAGGGGCCTATAGGGATGCTGAGGAGGGCTCTTCATGAGGGACTGTAGTGATAGGACAAGGGGCAGCAGGTTCAGACTTAAAGAGGGGAAGTTTAGTTTGGATCTAAGGAAGAAATTCTTTAGTGTACGGGTGGTGAGGTACTGGAATGGGTTGCCCAGGGAAGTTGTGATTGTTCCATCACTGGTGGTGTTGAAGGCCAGGTAGGACATAGCCTTGGGCGGCATGTTTTAGTGAGAGGTGTCCCTGCCCCTGGCAGGGGGTTGGAACTAGATGATCTTAAGGTTCTTTCCAACCTTAACTATTCTATGATTCTATGATTCTGTAATGTCATTATCCATTTTTTCTTTTAAGACATGATTTCAGCTTTGTATGGACAGGATATTGAATGTAGGTTGGAGCTGAACTTTTAAATAAATTTAGGAAAACTAAAGAAATTATTAAAAATGAACTTATGCATAGCTGGAAAATAAATGCTTGAAAATGCTTAATCTACCTTGTAGTTATGCATAAGTGTTAATTAGAATGGTTCACTGTACCTGTTTCACAATAGGTCTAGTTGTATTTAATGTTTTCTAGTGCTGCTGAATCAGTACCTCATCAGGAATGTTTAAAGCAGTCATGATCTGACCTGACTTATAACCACGGAACTCATGCTCTCCAGGTCTGAAAATGTGAGCATTTAAATTTTCAGTATAATAATCAGCATAAAAAGAGAAGATGATTTTTTTAGGTAACAGAACTTTCTTCATTTCATTTCTTACATGAAAATACTGATGGTAAAATACTTTGATTTTTGCTCAAACAATTAAGCACAAAAATCAAGCTCATATTTTGCAGTATAGAGTATTACCATTGATCTCTGATCAAGATTTGGCCAGAATTCCTTACTTGAAGGGTATTATGCTGTACAACCAACTTTATTAGCTTGATGCCATTGTTGGTGGTGTGAATGAATGTATGCTGATTGGTTTTAAACTTAAGTCTTAAGGAGTTTAGTTACATGTCATTTAATTTTGCGTGGGATTGGGCTGACAGCCCGAATGATGACAGTATTGACTTTGGTTCGAGTGGGAGGTGTCCTTGCCCATAGCAGGGGGGCTGGAACTAGATGATCTTAAGGTCCTTTCCAGCCCTAACTATTCTATGATTCTATTATTTGTCTGAGGATATCTTCTGATGCAGACTGCTAGAGTTGAAAAGCATGGAAATTGTGGTGTGCAGTTTGCTAAATATATATGATAAGCATTTGTATTTAGTTGTATGTGCATTCACAGATGTGTGCTAGAAATAATTTCCTACTTAGGAAAATTTATAAAATACATAAACCAAAATAATACAGTGTGTAGAGCAATAGGAGAGTGAAGTAGGCAAGTGTAGGATTATAATGACTCGCACGAGCCATTGGTGAGGCTGAATTCTTCATAGCTGTACTGGCTACGAAGAATGGGGATTTTTTATTATTACACGCACCCCCACCACCCCATTCCTCCTTTTCTCTTTTCTTCTTTGTCATGTTTTAAGCCCAACTGGTAACTCAGAACCAAGCAGCTGCTTGCTCACTACCACCCCCCCACCCCCCCCTCAAACCCCCTCCTGCTCCCAGGGAGATGGGGAGGAGAATCCAAAGAATGTAACTCCCATGGATTGAGATAGCAACAGTCCAGTAACTAAGGTATAACACAAACCACTGTTGCTACCACCAATAATGATAATGATATGGGAAATAAGGGGAGAGAATACAACCGCTCATCACCCACTGACCAATACTCAGCCTGACCCTAGCAGTGATCTAACCCTCCTAGGTAACTCCCCCCCATTTCTATAGTGGGCATGATGTGCTGCAGTATGGAATACCTCTTTGGTTAGTTTGGGTCAGGTGTCCTGTTTCTTCTTCCACCCAGTTTCCCCTCCTTCCTGACAGAACATGAGACTCAGAGTAAATATTACTAAGCAACAACTAAAAACATCAGTGTTATCAGCATTGCTCCTAGGCTGAAAGTCAAAACCACAGCACTGCGCCAGCTACTGAAAAGGAGAAAAATGACTGCTACTGCTGAACCCAGGACAGTACCCACTCCTTATTCCATACTATTCACGTCATGCTCAGATCCCACATTTTTCAATACACCATCACTTGTGTCATATATATATAAAATATGTATATATATATACATCCACACACACACAAAGAGAGAGAGATATCATAC
Source organism: Forpus xanthops (assembly GCA_032466535.1). Classification (NCBI taxonomy): domain Eukaryota; kingdom Metazoa; phylum Chordata; class Aves; order Psittaciformes; family Psittacidae; genus Forpus; species Forpus xanthops. The sequence continues at coordinate 34,278 of JASSUY010015529.1, read as the reverse complement.
TTTAGTGCATGGACCAATCCCTATAAAGCTGTTGTGTTCATCTGGTCCGTGATGTCGGGCTTCATCTCTTGTAACAGTAACCTGGGAATCACAGCAGACTGTTAGTCTAGCAAGACAGAAAGCTTTTCTCATTTTGCATTATTTGATTTCAGACTTTGATACTTTCTTTCTTCCTGTTCTACATGGAGATCAATCAGCTTCTTCTGAAGCTCTTTAACTTGAAGCCATTGTCTTCAGCATTGTATGAATTGAGACTTTGAGTCAGGGGTTTTGTGTTCCAGGTTAGTCTGAGGAAGCTTTTCTTTCCTGGGCCAGTTTCTGGTTCAGACTGAAAATTCAGCAGCAGGTACTCCCTATGGAAACATTTATTTTGTAGAAGAGCAGCCTGTTTAGACACTTTGGATATGTTCTCTGGGGTAGATAGATACTGAAAATGTCTAGGAGAGGAAAACAAACTGGAAGGGAAATTAAACTGTGATCAGTGCATAATGAAAATAAAGAGAGGAATGTCGTGTTAGGATTTTGAAAGAAATGCCTGCAAGGTAAGCACAGCAAAAAGATGATGTTCAAGTGGAAGATGAGGTATCTGAAGAAGCTGGACTGATATATTTTATTCTAGAGAGGGAGGAGTTATCCAGATCTGTGAAGAAGGTTCAAGTGACTGAAATAAAAAAATAGAAAAAACACAGAAAAAGCTCTTAGCAGATAGTGCTGGCTGCTCTTCTGCATTGGAAATAATACTGCCTCTTGGCTTTGGTTTTTGGACAATGCAGCTGTAGGACCTGCATAGTTCAAGCAGGCTGTTCTTTAATCTCAGTGATAGAAGTCTCCCTCTCCTCTGACTGCCTTTACCCAGTGGATTTCAGGTGCTGTTTTACTTAATGCCCATTAATTTCAGAGAGCCATGAGTGAGTTTGTTGGAACTGAATAAATGATGAAACCCTAATGACTCCTGAGAGCAGGTTGCATTACCAGCTTGCTTGTGTCCACAACAGAAGGCCACAGTTGCCTTTGGCAGGTCCACCAGAAATTATCCACCTTCTTACCCTGGGGGATGGCTCCTATGGGTTTTTATTAAGAAGAAATGAATGAGTTAGCCAGAGTCACTCTCCTAATCTTTTTTTTTCAGCATGAAATTTTCTGACTTAAAGAGATTTAAAAAACAAAACAAGTAACATTTAGTAGAATAGACATGCATACTTGAAGGATATGTAGCAGTTTAGTAGTGGTTCCCTTGAAATTGCCAGAAGAAAAATCTGTAAAATAAAATAAAATAGACTCCAACAAACCCCAACACAAATTCTCTCAGTGTACATTTAATTTGGGAGATGGCGAGTAGTTTTCAGTCAAGTGAATGCATGGCACCTGCTGTTTCCCAGTTGTGCTGAGGCTGCAGTGGCAAAAACTGCTTTGTCTTGGCAAGGGAAAAACTTCATTGTTTCATTCTGTTCTATCCTTTTTTAATCCTTATCCATAATGAAGAAAATGAAAGAAGAGAATAGAGGTATTTCTACTGCATTGTCAAGAAGCAGGTGTCCTTACTCGGTTATTTATAGACCACAGGAATATTGTGGAAATGGGCTGTGAATGACTGGTTACCCATCTGTTTTACCTGCTGGCTACTGTAACTGGGTGTGTGGAAACTGAAATTTTTTAGCTGATGAAAATAGGGGCTCTGAGCAAGGCATTACATGACTGACTTTTTATGTCTGCTATCCTGTTAGACCTGGAAATTAGTCATATGTAATTAAAATTTTGAAAACAGAAGTTCTTACTGTAGACCTTTTCTCATTCCTGCTGAGCAGAGGGATTTCTTTTGTCTTGCCTTGAATTGTAGATGGGTTTGGGTTGGAAGGGACCTTAAACCTCATCCAGTTGCAACCCGCTGCCACAGGCAGGGACACCTTCTGCTAGACTAGGTTGCTCCAAGCCCCTTCCAACCTGGCTTTGACCACTGCCCGGGATGGAGCAGTCACAGCTTCTCTGGGCGCCTTGTGGCAGTGCCTCACTACCCTCACAGGGAAGAACTTCCTGAGATCTCATCTCAATCTCCCCTGTGTCACATGTAGCATTATAGGTTGTAGCCATTTAGTACAATTGGTTTATTAGCTGATTTTCCCAATTCTTCATTACAGGTTTAGATGTTTCTGTGTTTGCTTGCTGTCCCTTTCAGACACCTCACGGAAAGAACTGTCAGTACCCACTTCTCCATACTCCCCCTCTCTGCATTAATCTTAGCTTATGTCCCAGAATTGTGGCTGGTGCTAAGAACATGTAAGCTTTGAATTCTAGCTTGGAAATGTCCTGTTTCTTAAGATCTAGGTCAGAATCTGATTGAAATGTAATAATTTATAATAATGAAACTAGGGCAAAACAAAAAAATATATGCAGCTTTTCAAGTATGGAGAGAAAGGAATAATCCATTAGAAACAAACTAGCCAGAACCTCGTGAGCTGGGAGAACAAATTACCAAATGAAGCTGTGCAGACCCACTCAAGCAGCTTTCTTTAACCATTGTGAGTTCCTCATTGTTTAGCCTTTTCCTTTCAATTTGTGCAGAATGTGAACATCTATACATATTGCTGTAGCTTTCAAATAGTAGAAGTGAACTTGACAAAAAGAAACTATTTGACCTCTTTTAATGCACAATAGTCTGCACTGTAAACAGAATTTGAATTTGCATTAAATTCATAAAATCCTGTAGGTGATTATGCATTAAAACAGTTGAATATTTTAAATAAACCAATCTTGTACCTTCTATATGATGAGCTTATTACATCTTGGAGTTGCTAATAGTATCAGGTCTGTATTTAAAGAATAGCTATTCTGGGTAAAATAAAATGTTGAATTTCTTTTCACTTTGCATACGTGTTTAAAAATTGGAACTTGCAGTAAAGTATAGCTTGTCCTCTGTTGAAAATCTATAGAAACTCTTCCATCCATGGGACATGGGACTTGTATTAATTTTAATTGAATTGGGGGGGGAATATTTTTATAATTTAAAGTTTCTTCTACAACTAATGCATTTCTATGTGCAGTTCTACTTATCCTTTCTGATATCATAGGCAGTATTCACAGAGTGTGTTATGGGGTAACATTCCCCAAGGTACTCTGATGAAGATATTAACAGTGCATAAAAAGGTTGCTCCCCTAAGGCTGGAAGGTAGATGCTGTGGTGGTTAACAGCAGTTAATCCACTCTATATTCTTGAAATAACTCATGAGGAAGCAGGGGAGCCTTCACTGGAGGCATTGGGATCCTACAGGACCAGCAGTTCAGAGGAGTCAGGTCACCTAAAGGAGCACACATAGTGAAACATTTCTTATGTGTTCTAGGAGCAGAATTGGGCCGTATTTTTCTGATCACTTATTTGTTCAGTAGAAAATACAGATCTGGGTCAGCAAAAGGTATCATATTGCTATGTAATCCTATTGAATTTGTTTAGTTGTTACAAAAATAACTTTGGCCTGGTGTTTTGGAAACAATGGTATTTTCCTTAGCTATCCATTTAACAGCTTAATGTCCCAGCATTTCCTTCAAATGAAAGTTTTGATTTAAAGTGAACAGGATTGTTTTCCTGTCTTGGATTAACCAGTGAACTGAAAATATCCTTCATTTACACAGCAATATTTGCAATGTTTCTATTGGGGAAAAGCTGCAAATAATTCAAAGCTTCAAAGTAAATCTGCTTGAATGTGTTTAAAAACCATGTGAGATATTCCTTGATGGGAAACAGAACACTTTTATTTTATTATGCAATATTATGTAAAGATATAGAAGCTGAGAGGAAAAAAAGACTAATTGAGTCATCACCAAGAAAGCTGGAAAAACGAAAAATATTGCCCCTTTTCTCCATTGGAGTCCTGTAGAGAACCATGTTGAGAGATTGTAAGATGCTGAAATACAAGTGGAGTCATATCGCTAGTTAGAGGAAATCCCACATATTTTACTGTCTCTTCCATCCTGACTTCTGCTCAGAGATCACTTAGCTTCTTTCAGCCATAAATGTTTAAAGCTTTTGCACAGGCAACCTAGAATTCTTTCACAGTGATTACTCATAAATACTAGTGTGCTGAGATGCAATGCAGCATCTTTACCTTCCTCTTGGTGCCTTTTCTCCTATTTAAATCAATGGGAATAGTCAGGACTGAGGTTCAAACTCAGACCCATTGAAGTGAATCCATCCTCCTGGGGCTAAAGTAGTGGGAGGAATATTGGATAAAGGGGTTGGTAAAACTCTTCTTCTCTGTCTTGACATGCAGACTTAGTTCTTCACAAGTGCTGGTACTTAGCACTTCACAAGAAATAGCTGAAGCCTGTGTTTCAATGAGACCCAGCTTGCTTTGGCTATGTCTTTGGTTCCCTTTCAAATCTTTCTTCGGGGATCTTACAGAGGAAAACACACCTGAATTTGAAACTCTTGTATAGTGGAATAAGAGTATAAACTCATTTATGACTTGGGAATTGCAGCCAAAACCTGAATAATGTGATATGAGCTTCTTGTATGTAGAGGTGGGAAAAGGGCTACAAAGAGAATGGTTATCTTCTTTCTGTCCTTCGTTTTTTTTTTTCCTTTCCAGACATTTCCAGGCTAGAGCAGTGATGTAGCTGTAAACTTTTAAAGGCAAAGAAGATACACTTCTGCTTACAAACTTGGCATGCTCTTAAATAGATGACCAGGACTGGAGTATGTGACCACGGCCTTCCCAAACACATTGGAAGAGCAACAGGATTAAAAGCAATCACAGTGCTGCATTTGACGAAGCAAACTCCTTCAGATCTCCACATAGTGAACTGAATAGTTGGTGTTTATTCAGAAAGATTTTCAGATTTGCTTTTACCAGGGTCAGGGAGAGGGAAAACATCATCTGTAATTTGTTTGCTTGGGTGTATACTCCAGAGGGCTTGAAGGCGGTTCACATGCACACATGCTGGGATTGCGTGCTTGTTATGTTCTATATACCTTGCCATGCCCCAAGCAGATTAGTGAAGGCCTAAATGAGGGAATTTCTTCAAGGTTAGTTGTGCTCTGGCTAATTTGCCTGTTTTTGTTGTGGCCATCTCTGAAGAGTTAAATGTGCTATTCTTAGCTCTCTCTTTGCCAGTTGTTTTGCCTCTGATGCAATGCAGTGCTAGAGCTGCAATGCATTGTCACTTTACATCACATTACAACAGTAACAATGGTTGAATCAGCACCAGGTTACATGATTTGTTTTCCTTTCATGTGGTTAAATGCCTCCTAAGTAATCAGAGCTGCATGCTAATGACTCAAGAGTAGTTCCAGATCCTACCTTCACAAAATCATTTGATGTGGAAGGTATGTGGAGAGCTTCTCAAGCAGTTTTTGTGTAAACAATATAAATATAGCTGTGCACTGGAAATTTTCAACCCAGTTTTGAAGGTAGTTTCCATGCAGAAACAAGCTAAAATAACTTGATTATGCTTAGCCCTAACTTTGGGCTGGTTTGTGCAGGACAAACTTTATTTTGTAAAACAATGCAGTTGGCTAGAATCAACTGTTTTACTGTAGGTTCTGTCCAACTGATGCTGTGCAAATACTAGTAAAGACTGGGGGAATTCTTTTACATAATGGTGAGGTTTTTTTCTGCACTGAGAGCAAATATGCCCAAACCATATGCTTGAATCATTCTGGAGTTGACTTTTTGAAGATGTGGACAGAACCACAAGGGAATTCAGCTCATGCAAGAATTACAATGAAGTGTCCAACCAGGAAGCTTTATGGACTAAACTCTTACAGATCCAACTGAGAAAACTGCAGGCCTGAATTTTAAACATGAGAATTTTAAGCATTTGGCTTGAGCACAGTTTCAGCTTTCAGTATCATTTCACTGCTGCCTACAAAAGCATAAGAAACTTGAATACTGGTGTTCACACCCCACAGAACAGAGGAGTTCTCACAGGGTGGAATCAGTACCAATGATTTTACAGGCAGCTTGTACAGTACAGTTTTAACAAGCTTAGTCATTCTGCTGCAGTTGGAAGGCATGGTAACTGCTGAAATAGCCATTTTCATGTTCTAAGTTTACCTCTCCTATAGAACAGCATTCAGCATGTAGTTGTTTTATGTTTATGCATGACTGCTGTACTCCAGTGACATGCAGCATTGGTTAGGTAATTGCCATTCAAGACAAGGTATGGAGTTGCATTTTGTCCCGTGAGTAGATCTAACGTCCTTTGACTTTTAGACCATCTTTCCATCAGTTTTAGGGAGTGGATTATACCCTGCTTTTCCTTTTCTTTTTCTCAGAGGGAGGTCAAACACTGGGTTGATGTTCAGCTTGGTAAGAGTAGTCATAGTGATATTTGAGGATTTAGACAGAGCTGTATTCAGAAGCCCTTGTGAATGAAGCAAGTGATTCTGAGCATATAACACTTCAAGAGGAACATTTTATACAGTGATGTACTTCATACTAAAAATACACATAATTTCATTTACTTAGATTAACAATCACATACTCCAAAGGTGATATATATACAATCTGTTTCAGTCTGCATGTGCTGCTTGAAGATGAGATGTAGTGGGTTCTCAGCATTCTCTGTAGTCACTGGAAGGTATCTTGGTGACACGTGTTACTGTATATAGCTGCAGCAGGGCATGATATGTTGAGATATGGTTATATAGGTTGAGTCTGCATCTTGGGGTAAATGAACAACAGTCAGATCAGACCTTATATTAAATAGTAAACCAATTAATGGCCCAAAACTCTCTTCTACAGGAACACACAAAGTAATCGAAATATAACAGAAAAAAATTCTTTCTGCAGCAATCCCCTTGATGCAATTTATCAGTAAAATACCTGCTTAGTTCACAGAGGATTAATCACTTGCCCTTTAGAGAAAAAATTATTACATTTTTAGTCCCTCATTTAGAAACCAAGGGCTTCATGTCATAATGTTTATGAGTTCAGTTAGAATTTTGAGTGAACTCTCCCTCCTACCTAGTGAATTTTATGGATCTATGTATAAAATTAAAGGTTCTGGATCTGTGCTGATTTTTCAGATCAAATGTGTGTTTGCTTTTCATACTTATAAAATAAACTTACTTGGAAAATGGTCTGAATGAGAAAATACTATTCACTCATCCCTAGAAACTGAGTTTCATTCCTGCCTATTCTCTGTCAGCAGTCCAAGTGCCTTAATTGTCTTGAGATGAGGTTTAACTTGGCAGTTAGTTGAACTTCAGACAGTAAAATACACTTTTGTTTACAGAAGTGCTCTTGCACCTGGGAAGGTACTGGACCTGCCACTGCTCCACTGCACTGAGTTAACAATTCACACATAAAACATAAGATTAAATCAAGGTAAGAAGCATATTATTCCAAAGCTTGTAAGAATAAAGAAATATAAAAGCTTAATGTGTTGAAAGTACTAAACCTTCATAGACCTGTTATGATTGGTTGGAGAAAAGATAAATTGTCAGTTATTTAACAACCTTGCCTGATGTGATATACAAAATATACATTATGTTGTGTGCTTGAAGAGGTGTATTTGTGTCAATGAGATTTGTGTATGGGTCATTTAGGCTAGCTTTTAATTAACCAAAAGTCTCTGTCATTAGGAGGATAGCTGAGTGTTTTTTTTTTCTTCAGAATATGGCCCACTAAGATTCCTGGAGGACATCTCTCTTGCATCAGGATTGTACATTGTTCTTGAAGGGAAAAATATGTTTTCTTGGCTACTTATTAAGTTGTACAGTAATTACTGGTGTTCCATATTTTCATACACATTGCTCTTTGTGATTTTCAAACTAACCTCAGTCCTCAAAAAAGGAGATGTAACAGAAGGCAAATCTATGTCTTTACCTTGCTCTGGGAGGGTGACTTCTGCACGAAGATAGTCAGATGGTCTTCAGATTTTCATTGCTTCTCTTTAAGTAATGTATTTGTTAATAAGATGTATGGAGGAATTAGTAGAATTTGTTAAATTTGATGCTAGATTTGTTATCCTTCTACAGCTATACATGTGACAATGTCACTTTGCTGTAGAGTAATTAAGATAAAAGAGCTAAAAACTTAAAAATCAAGAAACCAGACAGAAAGTTCAGGCTTGAGGCACCACTTCAGTGTGGAAAGAAGTGAAAACAGTTTGCAGTTAGTGCAAGATGTTGGTGAGAATGTTGATGACATTTCTGTATTTGTTTGATATAATATAGATAAACTAAAATTGATCAAAGTAGCTGATGATAGAGGGAAGGGTGACAATGTAAAAACCAGGATGCTTGGTTTACATTAGAAAGCTGCTCCCTTCGAACTTGTTTTTGTTAGTGATACTAAACTTTTATTCTGGACAGTCTTTCTCTCCATCCTCCTGTAACTCTCTTCAGTAACACTGCTCTTTTAAGTACTATCTTTAACTTTCTTTGTGCTTGCATATTTGATGGTGGTGACCTCGTAATGACACTATATCTATTGGAACTGGTTATGCCAAACATCAAAGCCGTTAGGATTGTCAGGTGGGGGAATTACACTGAGAGCATGTTTCAAATGCCATAACATCAGCAAAGGCAAAGCAACCTGGATAGGGGAAACATCTCTTCTAGATGAGGTAAGACAAACACCTATATTCCATCCTTATGCATGCTTACATGCTCCTGGCTGGTGGAGCTTATACAGGTTTGAAGAAGGTAAGACACCAAACAAACCCTTCTAAATTGTAGGAAGACATTTTCAAAATGATGAAGGGTTAAAATGAACTGCTTGAAGCCCACTCCTGCTTAAAACCTGATCCAGCTCCTACTTCAGAGCACTAAGATGTCACTGTCCCACCCTCAAATGGACTGGTTATTCCCCCTTGTCAACTTTATAATTCACTCCTGGGATAAACAAACAGTTTAAGAGTTAGGGTTGTTTAAAAGATAATTTTCTTCAACTGGGGTAAAAATGAAGGCTAGAAAATCTGCAGTTTAAATACAGCATCTATTTTTCATCTTGGTTTTGAACCTTGAAACGTTTGCCTAAGATGAATAGCTCTTACATGTGCATTCAAGGTTAAATGTTGATAACCAGTGAAGGTGAAAAGTCAACTGGTAAAAAATAAGATGATTCATGCTTTTCAGGCTTGCATCAAGGATAACTTGGAACCATGAAATATATCAAGCGGTTATTCTCTCCTATGCAAGCATTAAACTAATATAAACCAAATATGTTTCAAAATTGCTTGAAATAGCTGGTTTATATTGCCTTCAACTTGGGGTACTGCAGAACCATGTGCTGTTTCTTGGGCAAATACATTCTGTGGATTTTCATATGGGAGTGTGGTCAGTATGTGAAGATAAACACAATAACAGGTAAATACAGATGCAGTAGCTCATGAACCCTTGTCCAGTGCACTGTACCTTGGAGGAGTCCATTGTTCCCCATTTAGCAAGAAGGTCTATGTAGAAAGTGGTTTTGGCTATCATCTCCCAGCATTTTAGCTTTCTGGCTAAAACCAAGATCGCAAGAAATCTGCCTGATCTTTGCAGATGAAAAATCTGGCAGGCTCAAACTAGAAAAATATTCTTGCTCCTACATACATCACAATTATTTTGGAATCTGTGTTATAGAAAAGACTGTTGGGAGCAGAAATAGTTGTGTGAGAGCCTGTCTGCCAAGTAAGATTCCAGTTAATTAGCTTATAAAAATTAATTTTATATTAATTCCAGAAAGTGGATCTGGGACTAGTTGTTGTTTTTTTTTTCAATAGGTTAGTGAAATACCTTCAGATGCTCCTCTAGATGATTCTGCTTATGAAAGTGTTGCCCAAAAAAACAGGATTGCCAACAGTAACTTTTCTGAGAAAAGGTCTATTTAAATCTGTAACTTCTGACAGTACACAAATCACCACAAGAAAAAGTCATGTCTCTTCCTAAGGGTTAATTGCATATGAGTTACCTTGCAGGTAGGCAAGAACAAACAATTCCTGTATTTCTAGCAACCTGAAAAAATTCCCTCGTACTTCCTTCTTCATAGAATAGTTAGGGATGGAAAGGACCTTAATATCATCTAGTTGGTCTTGAACCAGATCCTCTCCTACAGTGGCCCCAAGGTCTTCATTCTCACAGTCCCTGCCTCTGCCTTCCAAAATTTGGGTGGTATGCTCAGAGCATTTGTTCCTGAAGAGGCCAAAGTCTGTTCTCTTGAGGTCCACAGCAGTGAGCTTGCTGCACGCCCTTCTCACTGTCCTGAGGATCTCAAATTCGACCACCTCATGATTGCTGCAACCAAGGCTGCCCTGGATTGTCACACTTTTAACCAGCCCTTCCCTGTTGGTGAGAATGAGATCAAGCATGGCACCTCTCCTTGTTGG
>JASSUY010015529.1:0-21952 GCA_032466535.1 Forpus xanthops | reverse complement strand
CCTGCCTTCCAGGCCTGTCTTTCCTAAAGAGCCTCTAACCTTCCATTCCAACACTCCAGTCATAGGAGCCATCCCACTATGTCTCCGTGATACCTATGATATCATATCCCCGTAGACATGCACACATCTCCAATTCCTCTTGTTTTTATCCCATGCTACGGGTATTTTTACAGGGACATCTGAGCCGAGCTCCAAATGGAGCCTTCTGTTTGGCTGGAGCAGCTGGAATATCTCTGCATTGCCATGAGCATTTGTTCTAAGTGCTGGTAACTGGCTGGGAGTGCTAGGATGGAATGATGCCGTCTCCCCCAACACACCTCGTTTTAAGCTTTGTTGACCAGTCTGGCAAGACCTCCTACCAAAATCACTCTTCCTCTTCATTGTCAGACCAGCCCCACCAGCCTCCAGTAGACCTGGACTCCCAAATTGAGTCCCATGTTCTAAATACCCAAACCCCTGACTGTGGCACCACTGCTCTATCCATTTATTAACCTGGCAAACCTGCCTATCCTTTCTAAGGTCCTGCCCTTTATCCTGTAGGACTGATGAAAAGAAATCAATCCAACTTGACTTCCCCTGCCTTAAGAAGCAGAAATCTATTTAAGAGCTACTGTCAGACAAAAGTTTAGAGGTAGATGAGATAGCATTTGCTTTGCTTAGGGGAAGATTCCAGAACTATAGTACTTTATTTGTGTATCAATTCCTAGAAATTGTCATCTTGGTAAGCTAAGCCTGCATTTTGGGTAGGAGACTAATGTGTGTTAGTATGTTATTTTATTTAAAGCCCATTTGGTTTATTCATTGTTCCCACCAGTGAGATTAAGCCATGCAAGGTTTGAAAAGGCAATAGAATGGAACTAATTAGGTCTACTTATAATCACAGTTGGTGGGGAAAACACTGCAGCCTAGAATTCTCCTTGAGCAGGGAAAAGCAAGAGGTTTAATTTCCATGGGCAGTAAGGAAGTGGGTTACCTTTACTGAAGCAAGAGCAGTCTCTGCAGAACCAAGACCCACCATGACAACAGTAGCTCAATAGCATTCCTGTGTATGAACAAAAGCCATGTAACATATATAGCAGAAATAGGTAACAGAAGGCTCTGAATCATCCTGTGGAACTGTAATTTAAGTTCAAGAGGGATTTTTCTATCCTGGATCTATTCCTACTGGCTCGGATGTCTTATAAGCCTTTAACACTTCAAGCTAGTGCCTACAACTGAGAAATGGGTTGGATACAAGAGCAAAATACTATTCAGTTTAAAAATATCTTCCAGCTAGAGCTGAGGTAACTTTCAGTTGATCAGAAGGTTCCATTGACCTTTACTAAATTTGATTTTCTAGATTTAGAAGAGTCCCAACTCCCTAAGCAAAATTTTGCTTAGTGAAGCACTGAGAAGCAGATGCAGTGTAGGCATCTTGGTGCTTCCCACTCAGCGCAGCTTTCTTTTAGCAAGCAAGTACCACCAATGAACAATGTGTGAGAGGTTGCTGCTGTCTCTTATCAGTCATAGGTAGTAATTTTCTTTGTGTTGAATCAAATTTTAAGTGAAAACTTCAGGATATTTCATGTAAGATTGTTTTACAAGTAATACTAATATTAGTAAGACTGGTAGCTGTCCTATCTTTAAGATTCATAAGGTATTATTCTGATAAGCATTTTCAAGCCTTACAAGTCTGTCCAGGCCCTTGAATACCTAATACATGTGTGCTTACTCAAGGGGTTAGGCTTTACAATGATGTATTTTTTCCTCAAAAGATCAGAATGATACTAATCTTTGGCAAAATTTTTAAAAATATACTTCAGCTATACATAAGGCCTTTTTTCAGTATGTATGATTGTTATAAATATAGACCAGCTCAAATGGGGAGATCAGTGTTCCATGTGAGGGAGAGCAAAACTACTCCTGTCATTATAGACTTGAATCTGAACATCCTTTAAATAAACTAATGAAGGTAGTAAGTACTTGACTAGGAGGGCCAATATGCTGTTCAGAAATAGATACAGAAAAGACAGATTTATATGGTTTAGGGGGTGAAAGAGGAGAAGGACTAAAATAATGTTTAAAAAAATCTGATTCATAAAGGCTTCTCACTTTTACTGAGCCCAGTGAGGATGGGGAGATCATACTGCAGTTTTTGACTGCTCCTCCACTGCTCTCGGTATTAATGAGCAAGCTTACTGTCTATGCTGTGGTCAACTGTTTTCTTTGGTGTTCCTATAAGGTTTTATTAGAAATATACTACCATTTCAGTTTCTGACTGGGAGAGAGCAGAGCAGGAAGAGAAGCAATCTTAAATGAGGTATTTACACCTGATTTGATTCTCTGAGGCCCAGACCTCATGCAGGCAGTTGGATGTGTAATGGGACTGTTAAACTGGCACAGTCTTCACAAAAAAACCAAAATTGCTGTGACATAGATTTCTTTGTTAATAGAGCAGCTTTAATTAAAAAGTACAAGAGTTCATGATGAAATTCTGGCTTGACCCTCAGTTAGATTTGAATAATTTGGTGATTTCCTAGAGAAGGAGAATTCCTCTTGGGAACAGCATAGCAGAGCTTGGAAATAAAGCTAAAGATTAATTTGATATGGGGAATGGATCACAAAAGAAGCAAAGACAATCTTGGTGAATCTTGAATAACTCTTGATAGACAGAACTGAGAAGGGAATCAGTTACTCTGGCTGAACTGCCCCTGGGGTGTTCCTTCCCTGCTGCTGAGGGTTGTTTGCAGAGGAGCTGAAGTGCTGTAACAGCCTCAAGCTCCATTCAGTGATGTTGCCTCCTTTTTTAATGTGGCAGCCAGCTCATGTCCTTTGCAAAACCCAGAGTAGCTTGAGGCCATCATTTCATGCATGACTTGGTAAATTGTGCAAGAAAGAACACTGCCAAATGAGGAACTAAGCCAATTTTCAATAAGAGGGCCATCTGTGACCAAATATTTTGGTGAGTTGGGAAGCAATAGAGTTTTTTCCCATTTTTACTTTGAGTTCCTTTAGCATGTATGCAACTTTGCTGCCCCCTGAGAGTAAGTTATGTTACTATATCTTAGTTCGGATGCATTAAGTTTTTATTGAGCCAAGTGGTTTCATTTCAGACTTGATCCTGTGTGGCACTGAAAAATGATCATCAGTGTCTCTTTGATTCTTGCTGGAGAGTTTTCTGAGGGTAGAGGAAATTCAGATACTTGTGGCAGATAAGGGGCATATAAAATGTGTTGTTACTGGCTACAGGAATATTCCCTAAATGTGAGAAGAGTTATTGCTGTAACTAGAAACATTTTACAAGTTGGAATGAATTTGAACTAAACTCCTCTCCCTTAACCCAGACAGTTACCATTCTGTTTCACAGAATATATGAAGTCTTGTGTAATGATATAGCAAGGATTACTGAGTAGAGCTGCAATTAGGTTTAGAAATTTCTTGAACTGCAGCTTAAACTATTTCAACAAAGACTATCTTTATGGCAAATGGAATGGCAGTAAGCTAATAGCGGATGTATTGAAGTATTTTTCTTGGCTAACTCTGGTGTCATTGCACAAGAACAAATTCTTTTTACGAATGGTGATTGTACTTTCCTTACTTAATACTGCTCTTTCTAAGAGCAAGAGGAAAATGGAGTGAGTCTTCCTGAGTCTGGAGGTTAGATCTGGCTTTGAATTGAGCTAACGCATCTGAGATTAAGTGTTGTACAGCTTGTAAAATAAGGAAAATGGAGAGAAAGTAACAGACCCAGTGTCACTAACAGGTCAGGAACAGAGCCAGAAACCCGCTCTGCACCTGATGACCAGACCCTTCTGCCACATTTGCCTCCTTGGAAAACATGCTTGGACAGGGTAATCTGGCTGCTTGTTTCTGTTGAAGTGAACTCTGCAACAGGTAATTTTCAGAAAACGGAAAACTTTTGTAATGTAATGCTGCTTTGGAAGGAACTGAGGACCTCTAAATATGGGTTTATGTAGCAGGCAAGAGGTACAGAAATCCCAGCTGGGAAGCATCCTCAGAAGTGCAGGATTCCAAATTCCTTGAAGTTGTGTTGTAGGTTCTTCTAGATAAGTACTCAGCTGTTTGTGTGGAGAAGGCAATCACTAATGTATCAATCCATCTACTTTTCAGAATAAATATTCTCCATGAAATTACTGAATTGATAACTTCTCCCAAGTGGAAGGATGTTGGTGTTTGTTACATTGCTTTCGAAGTGCATGTTCCTTTTTTTATACCGAAATTACAAGGGTAAGTTCAAGACACTTGAATGCAAATTCTGTTTTCTTGTTTCTGCTGAGTGAAGTCGATTTTTTACCATGTTTGCAGCTCTTCTCTTTTATCTTAAATTAAACAGTGCGAATATACCTAGAAATGGACTACGGATGTCTATGAAAATAGCAGTCTAATTCTGCAGCATGCACTCAACTGTGTGGGCAGTCATCTGCTTGAATTTGGTGAAGACTGCATATGTACTGCCAAGATCGGTCTTTACGTGCTTGGGAAAACTTTTAATAGGTTTTATTGTGATTCTAACTTGTAAATTAATTTGGTCTAAATTTCAATGTGATATTTCACAAACTTTTGTGAGAGTAAATGGTGAAAAATATTTGAAATAATGCTAAAGTATGTCTAAATTTAGGTTTTTGAAAGTTATATTGCTCTGTTGAAGGTAGAAGACTTAGCTCTTGGTCCTTTGAACCATTAAATTTGGTCAGTGTGTTGTACACAACATATTGTGTACTAAGTGTTTTCCAAAGGCACCCTGTCACTTTTAATAGTTTAAATATACGCAAATGCTAGAGCCACATATTTTTTTTGGCCATTGTGAATTTCCCTTGCATTTCAGGATCTTTAATCCCTAGTTTTGCTGCTGTTTCAAGAAATCTGTTGAATGATAACACTGAAATAACCCTTACAGTAGGATGGGGATGCAATCCCATTGCCAGTAATGTGGCAAACATCACTCATACCTACAGGAAAAAAGTGTCTGTCGATGGTGAAATGCACAGATGCATTAAAATGTAAAACTTTAAAGCAAAAATGGCAGTTGTAGCTGTTTAATTCCTTTGCTTAGAAAGACTAATGCAATGTCTAAGGAAATGCAATGTCTAAGGAAGTAATCGCTAAATAAGTTAGGAGATAAGATCTTTTAAAGGAGGAAAAATGAAGGCATAGACCTATTGGGAAATTCTGAGGAGACTGCTAAGAGCAGTAAAGAACACAGAATGTTTAGGGCTAGAAATGACCTTAAGATCAGCTAGTTCCAGCCCCCTGCCATGGGCAGGAACAACTCACCCTACACCAAGACTCTGCCCAACCTGGCCTTGTAAACTTCCAGGGATGGAGCATGTACTATTTCTTTGGGAAGCCTGTCCTCGTGCCTCACCATTCTCACAGTAAAGAACTTCTTCCTTATATCTAACCTGAAAGCTAATGTATTGTTAAATGCCTTTGAGAGTGTGTTCTTGGTATTCTGCATCTTAGTGTAGTGAAGACCAAACTTCATTGAGTGGACACTTGGCGTTATCCTATTTGAACCCGAAGGTTTCCTCTGGCCTAAATTCCTCGTTGAGTGGGTATGTCACAACGTGTCAATTGCCCTTACGCGGAAGTACTCAGTGTAAAAGCATGTGCTGGAAAAAGACGGAGAGCAAAGAGACATCACCTGTGCGGCAGTTAGCTGATGGATTCATTCGTGCAAAAGCAAACGAGTTGTGGCAGCGAGAGCGGGGTGGTGGGAAAGGGGAGCGGGCAGGAGGCGGTGTGTGTGGGGCTGATCCGCAGCAACACGGGGCTGACTCCGGGGCAGCGGGAGATGCAGAGACGGGCCCGGTGCTCTGTAATGCGGGTGTCGAATGGGTCATGGAACGGCGGGGATGCGCAGACGGAGCCAACTTCTGCAGAGCGTTTTTGTGATGTTTGGCTGCAGTCTGCAGCTTTTTAGGGCTGCTTTTAGTGTGGAAACCGCTGCTCCACATTGATTCCCCTGTGCCCCAAGGCAGGGATTTCTGTTTGACAGCCCCTGCATCAAGGGAAAGGAGATTACTCCGGGGTTTCCCGGGCTAGCAGCCTTTCGCTGAGGCTGCTAACGTGGGAGGAGCGCTCGAGTTTGCCGCTTCTGCCCCAGCCCTAGCGTGTTCGCTGCTCCCCTAGATCCGCACCCCCTTCCCTTCTGCTGGGCTCTGACTCACCCGCTGGTGCTCGTGGAAGCAGAACATGGGGGGCGGGCGGGGGGAGCGAGCCTTCAAAGTACCCGCTCCTGGTCTCTGTTTGATGAGGCGCCAGTGAGCTTCGCCCCGGCGGGGCCGGGGGCGGCGGAGCGGAGCGGTGCTGTGCGGTGCGGAGCGGAGCGCGGTCAGCTCCCTCCCCCTTCCCCGCGGCAGCCGGCGGGCGGACCCGCTGCTCTTCCAGAACCGGCACTGCCAGTCCCCGCCGCTTCCCGGAGCTGGGAGGAGCGCGGGGCTCCGAGGCTGCCGTCCTGGGAACCTGCGGTGGCGGCGGAATCGAGGTCGCCCTTTGAAAGGTGGGGGGGGGAAAGGGAAGGGAAAAGCGATGAAGACACTACAATGCCTCTTGCCAAAAATCAAGAGCAAATCGCAGTTGCAGTGGCGCTGCTAGAACTTGATCATACAGGATTTCAAGCGATAAAGAGCTGCCGGGCTTGCGTGTACTGCTGTGGGAACAAGTTGCAGGATGAAATCCAAGCGTTAAGGGACTTGTTTTCCACTTCGTTGTTTGCAAAGGAATCTACTGAAATGACTTTGAGCATCTTTAAACTGGAACTATGTGGAGGGCGAATGCAGTAAGTACCGCCCGGCCCCGCACCGGACTGCCGAGGGGCCGCGCCGCGATCCGCACCGGGGTCCCGGGGAGGGAAAGCCGGTTGCCTTTGATCCGGGGTCGCTTGAAGAAGTATCTTTGTGCATGTTTACTGGATATAGAGACTGAAAAATCAAAAAGCGAGCGTCTTGTGGCGGGAGCTGCTGGAGTGTGCCTCCCCGGGTTTGCTGCTGCTAAATGGAGAACTAATCTGGTCCGTTACAGGATCAAAAAGAGCTTTACCCCGCACGGTCTAGCTGCTGTGTGCGTGATTTGAACCTGTCGAGAAAGCTCCTGCCCTTGATCTTGTGAATTAGCCCTCTTCTAGCTGCTCTTTCCAGGCTGGGAGCTTTTTCCCTTAGAGCTCAGAGCCGTGCGTTTCTCCTGGGAGCAGACGGGCAGTTGGGAGCCCAGGATTTCCAAGGATAGAGTGGGAGCCGTTTCCAGGACGGCTGCAGACTGATGAGCGCTGCTGTTGGGAAGGAGCTTGCATTAATTTCCAGCCGAGTGTGTGTAGGGGGGCACGACTCTTTTGAGTGTAGTCACTTTATTTCCGCTCGCACTCCACATGATTGAAATGTCTTTTCCCCTCTCAAATCGCAACCTGACTAACGGTTTCCCACCGTCTCCTCTCCCTCTGTCCCGTCCCGTCCCCCGCCCCAGCCCCCCTTTTCCTCCGTCCCTCTCCTAGCTGCCCTCCCGCGCTGCCATGTCTCTCGCAGGCTGCGGAGGGGACCACGCGTGCGGCCAACGGCGCGGAGGCCGCCCCTGAGCCCGGACACCGAGGGGCGCGACATGCCCGCGGCCGTGGCATGCCCTGCACCAGCACCACTGTCAGCACCAGCCCCGGCTCCACCGGCGCTACCGGTACCACCGCCGCCCGCCGCCGCTCCGTCTCCTGAGGCGCTGGGTACGTGGGACGACGCCCCGAGGCCGCCAGGGGGCGCCATAGCACCGCCGCCGGGCCGGCCGGGTGCTCTCGCTCGGCGGGGCGGGGGTTGCCAGGGGAAGAGCCGTGCCTGGGGAGGGCAGAGAGGGTGCTGTGTGTGGGGATTGTTTGTTGTTGTAATGACTGTCCCTCGGGGCTGGCTGGGAGCTGAAGAGGCCTCGTGCCTGACGCACTCGGGTGTATTTATTTCTAACCGCTTCCCGAGCGCCTTTGGTGCTGCGGCGGCGGGAGCCTGGCCCGCAGCGCAATGGCAAGGGAAGCGCAGCAGCACTGGCGTGCAGTTAAACGGGCTCTCAAGTGCTCATCTCCTCGTCTTCCCCAAAAGGAGGTGATGTTACAGCAAGCCCTTGTCTCGGTGTGTGCTTCAGCAGCAGAGGATCCTGACTGATGGTGTAGAAGCGGCTGGCGGGATGATGAGGGGAGCTGAGAGCTGTCCCCCGATTGGACATTCCTGTCAGGGGTTGCTGCGTGACGCCTTG
This sequence comes from Forpus xanthops, assembly GCA_032466535.1. Lineage (NCBI taxonomy): Eukaryota > Metazoa > Chordata > Aves > Psittaciformes > Psittacidae > Forpus > Forpus xanthops. Next base: position 13,726 of record JASSUY010015529.1, on the reverse strand, counting down.
CAACAAGCTCGGCTTTCGCGGCACGGGGACTCCCTTCTTGCAGGTAGTAGAGCCAGCTGTGGGGGTGGAAATGCCCCGGGGCGCAGGCACCGAGGGAGATCTTGCGGCGTCAAACCTGCTCGCCCTCTTTTCCGCCCTTCAGATAGTTGAGATAGCCACATCAGTGCTGTGGCTCATCTCCCACCCCATCCTACTCTGTCTGTATTCAGCCCCCTACAGAGATTCCATGAAGATGTGAAGTAAACCAATGCAGTGATGCTCATTTGTGGAAAACCCTCCCCTTCAGCAGCAGTGAGCAACTTTGTGTCTGAGATCAGCAGTCCTGAGATAGATTCTCAAGTGAATGCCACGTAAGAGGAGAGAGAATAATTCAGATAGAATATTGTGCTTCTGAATCTGTTCCAGAAATGCAGTAGACTCTGCTTCAGCAGCAGCTGTCTAGGAGAGATCTTCAGAAATGAAGCAGTATGGTTCTGGGATGCTGTGAAATGTGTGGAGTATATGGACTGGGGTTTCCACCAGACCTCTGGCTTGCTTCTCTCATCTTGAGCTAAAGCACCTCCTCCTTTTAGACTGTAACTAAATTTTAACTAGACTTTCAGGACACAGGAAAACAGATTTCTCTGTGTTACCTGTTTTAGGACGGCAAGGTTAAAGAGAAGGATGATGTCTTTTTTTTAATGATGTCAGTCATCTTAATTCTGTTGGCCATCCAGAAAGAATTCTAATGGGCTTTTCTGCTGAACTTGTGCTACAGTTTTTCCATTGCTTGTGGGAGACCACTTATAGCACTGCCACTGGCAAACCCAACTTCTTATGGGGATGTAAGAGGCTTGAATTGAAACTCAGGTGAAGAATGTGTTATAAAAAGCTGCTGAAGTTTGCACTGTGTCCAGAAGCTTTCTGTTTAAACCCATTATTGGGGGCATACATATAACAATGTGTATTTTTTCTTTCCTCTCTGCTCTTTTTCTCATACAATGTGATCGCTTTTACAGGGGATAAAGCTGGCAAAGATGAGGAAAATTGGCTGTGCTCTCCTGGTACTCCAAGCTCTTCTGGCACCTTTGGATCTTGTTCGTGGAGCGGAGAAAATTTATCCTGTTCTGAACATTGCAGTGATTCTGGGAAGGACCAAGTCTATCACAGAGAGAGATATCAGAGCTCTCTGGACCAGAGAAATGTCAGCAGACCTGACTGTTGATATCAATGTGGTGACCCTTCTGGTGGACCAGACTGACCCTAAGAGCATCATAACTCACATTTGCGACTTGATGTCAGGCACCAAGATCCATGGAGTGGTTTTTGGAGATGATACTGATCAGGAGGCAGTAGCCCAGATTTTGGATTTTATTTCATCTCAGACTTCTATTCCAATTCTTGGAATTCATGGTGGGGCATCCATGATAATGGCAGATAAGGTAGGAAAAATTATTAAATGCTTTTGCTAGTCTAATGTACTTCACTGTGTTGGTCTCTATCATGAATATTCACTTCAAGCAGTTCAAAAAGATGCTTCTAATTGTCTTTCTGTGCTTTAAGAAAGGAAAAAATATACTGAGCAGCATCCTCATTGATCATTCCTTGGATATTCTGAAATATTTTGGTGCTCATGACTGAAAGTCAGCTTTCTGTGCACTCTAAAAGCAGTCCTGATGAAATTTACTCTCCATCCCACTGGATGCTGGACATTTTAGCAATTTTATGAACAAATATGATATGCAGCTGTAAAAACAACCTTAAAATGGTAGGAGCATAAAATTATTTTAGGGATAAGATGTGAAATTATAAGCAGATATTCTGTGCTACTTCTGAGAAATAGCAAGCAATAGACTTCAATATGTCAGAGGACAGCAGCAGCAATAGGGCAGTCATATTAAGCTGGACTTTTGTGACCCACTACATTCTATAAATTAAGTAGTCTTTCAAACTTGAACCAGCTCTAGTGTCCCCTATATTTATTAAATCAGACTTTTGCTGACCAGATGCTTTCCATTTCCTATTATAGCTCATGAAATTCCACAGTGGTGTTGTCTGAACTTTGGGGATAACTACAGATGGTGTGTTGGAAAACATCCCTTTATGTAATCTGTTGTGAGACTCTGGAATGACAAAAGTGACTCATGTACCCAGCTTATGTTCCTTAACACTGTAGCAGTTTTTAACCCCCCTTGCTGACACTGCAGAATGGATCTTGTGAAGTGATCTCTGCCCTTTCAGAAATGGGTGCTTAGCACTGTGCAGGACTAAGCTGCCTGGCACAGGCTGCTGCTTGGCTTGAAAGTCCGAGAGGAACTCCCACTGTGGCATGAGAGAGGAGAGCAGAAGAGGGAGCTCACATGTGGGAAGAAATTCAGTGGTTTTCCAGAACACAAAGCTTTTCACTGTTAATTGTAACTTATTGCCTGGTATTTCAGGGTTTCTTATTCATTAAGTACTGCTATTCCTTGTAAGTGGCTTCTGAATAATACTTGAATAGTAAAGAGCTCTCTTGCTAAATGCAAAGTGGTCCAGATATCCTGTTTTGTAACTTGGGGGGGAAAAAGAAGCAGGGAAGATGCAGTGATTAGTTACAGTAGAGGAATCTGCTTTGAGCTTCTGAAGCTTTTAACCTCTGGGCAGGACTTGCTCCACTCGGTATTTTGAATGGCCTTCTTTTAAAACTTCTGTCATACAAGGAGAGGACAAGCACCGAAGTACAGCTAAGGTTCTTTAACAAAAGCCTTGACATCTTGATTTATATAGAAAGATCATTACAGTCAGTGCTACTCTCTTAAATGTAATTGCAATGATCAAGTTAGAGGCAGTTATTTCGTGTGAGTTCAAATTACTTTACAGATTTACCCATATTTATAAAGCTGACTTTGTATATATTTAGGAATTTTATTTCACTCAACTTTCTATGCTAGTATAAGAGCATCTGAAGATCCCAGCCAGAGCTCAGTGATGAAACACTGGCAGAAATCCTTACAGAATTGACTTCACACTCGGTAGCAGATGCAGGATGTTACTGATACAGATCTATTTTTCAGTTTCGTGTAGGAGCCTCTAGAAAATGAGATAGATTGTATTTTTGTTGTCCCTGTAAGTTAATGCTATTTTTTGCTGCATACTAATATTGTCATTATTATCCCAATGTCTTCAATTTTAGGGGTCATCACAGTCTGCTAATAAAACATTTTTATGCTAAAACTTGGCTTCTAAGTTTTCCGCTTAGGATATCAAAATTGTTCTGTGGGTTAAGACAAACAGAGCTGTCTTCCATGGCTTAAGTTGGCTGAAAGAATTGTTTGGACTAAAATTGCCTTATTTTTTAGCTTGGGTTTTGTGATATGCAGTGTTTTGCAGCTGGGTTCAGAACATTGCAGTAATGAGACTTGTATGTGTCACTGAATTAACAAATTGTTTAGGAGTGAATTCCTGGGAGTCAAAGGTGGAATTCACAGTGCCGTCATCAAGGCAAGGGAGGAGGGCTGAGGCAGAAGGACTGCAAGTGCACAGTGTGTCTTCCAAGGCAGTGTCAGGATTTTAGCTGAAACACATGGGTGTTGGCTAGATTGAGAAGTTGATCAGTGTTTGAAGTCTTCTTTTTTGTCTCAGTGTCATACATTGAGATGGCTGGATATGCAAAAAAATACCTGGTCCCAGTCCTGCTTGTAGATGTAGTTCTCTGGCACTCTAATAAGGCCATTTCATTTATATCGTTATCGTGTGGCTCTAACAGGTGTTTTCCTTCTCTGTGGCATTATGCTGGTACTGTATTTTAGATGACTTCAAAGTCTGTGTATAGCACCTGCTTGTTTGTAGGGTACCAAGCATGGCTAATGTAAAGGTGGCACAATAGTTTTGTGACTTCTGTGCCAAGTGGCTGTTATATGACTCTCAGTTGTCCTAAACATGAACTAAACAAAAGGCACAGGAATGAGAAGTCATCTGTAACGCTCTATACAGCTGATGACATCATTGGAATGACTCAGATTAGATAAATTTACCATATTCTCTATGGGTAATAACTACTGTGTGAATCTCACATGAAGAACCATCTCTTTAAACAAGAAAAAGTTGTTCTAGGTTTCTAAATAGGAGCTATGCGCCCATTTGAAGGATGCAGTGTTTAATGCAGGACATGTAGCTTTTGAAGTAGTCCCTATGAAAACAGCAGTGATCAGTGTATAATTCAGACTGCCTCCCACAGCCCAGGTGGCTGCACTCTCCTTCAGTTTGGTTAAGGCTTGCCTGTGCCACCTGAGGAGATATGTTGCTTGATACAGACTGTGAAAATTGATGGGCTTGTGAAGCCAACCAGAGTGGAATGTTTTCTCAACCTAGTTATCTGCCTTCACCTGACATCTGCTGTCAAAACCTTACCAACAAACCAGCGTGTACGTTATCCACCTCATCCTAATCCCAGCTGTGCTGTAGAGTTCCCCTTTGGACATGGCCACTGGCTCTGCCTCCAGTTCTCTTATTACCTGCTGTTGGTAGGATCTCGCCTGCCAGAGAACAGCTCCTTGGCTTTGGTTCCTGGTGCTGCCAGACTTTAAACATATTCAGATGTGGAATAGCCTACTGAAACAAGATGAGAACTATGTCTGGGGCATCTGTGCCAACCTGCTGTGCATCAGCATCCTTGGAGGATGCTGATAATAGACTAGCTGTTTATTCAGCTTGTATCTATTGATGTTTGAGTGATCTCAGACCAAACATTACTTAGGAAGTGTCTCCTGACTTGAGCATTTGGTTTCAAACTTAGTGACGTTTGTTTCACCACATGCTATCGTAAAAAATGGTAGTATTTGCGATACCTTTCTAAACCAGAACATCATGGTTTGTTCTGTGACAATAACAGAACATCTGCTTCCCTCACAAGTAGCGAAGAAGCCCAGGTATATTGAACCATACTGCTTTTGCATAGTGCAAAATGCAGCTTTCCTGTTTTCTCATTAGAAATCTTTCTGAAAGACATAACTTGAAGCCTTTTATTGTCATGGAAGTATGGACAGTTATAATGCATAGCCAAGCAGCATTAAAGGTAAGGGTTGTTTTCCAAAAGGGCTATTACAAAGCGGTGCTTTTTGAAACAGCTCTGGAAATATTATGTAAACCAAATCTTTGCTTTTCAAAAAGATAAATACTATACATGGTTAAATTATCTTTCTTCATTGTTCTTTCTGCTGATAACATTGAAAACAAAAAATTGTTCAATATAAAATCTCTTTGGAATCTACCACTGCCTCCAGCTTTCCATTTTTACCCCCATCTTCCTCCAAAATAATAGATATAAATGAAGATAGAATCACAGAGTAATTGGGGTTTGACAGACTCATTGGAGATTGTCTTACCCAACCCTAGCTCAATGATGAGCTAACATCAAAGTCAGATCAGATTGTCAAGTCAAGTTTTTGACATGTATACATGGCTGTAGAAACCACAGCCTCTTTGGCAATCTATTCCAGTACTTAACCTTTCCTTACATCTCAATAGAATTTCCCTCTGTATTAAAGGAGGGAACGTGTGCTTCTGCTGGTGCAGCGTGGTTGGACTGCACCACTGGGAGGGTGCACTGCTGGCTCATGTTCAGCTCATCCACTAGCCCCGTGTCCTGTAGTGCTGCTGGGAGACCTATTAGCAACACATCGACCTGTCAATAAGTAGCGAGTGAAACTTCACTGTGTTTTTCAGGTGTTTTACTGAGGTACTTGCAGGTGTCTGCATTACCTGTCATTATCAGCTCCTTACAAGCACAGCTGGAACTGCTCTGTTTAGTCCTTATTCCTGAGATACAGAAACCATACTTGTGAAGATCAGCCTTGTAACTGTGACCAGAGTACCCTCAAACTCCTGGCTATGATACCTGGAATTTACGCTCCCTTATCCATACATGGCTTTGTATGCTGCTCTTAAGGTTTCTCTACACATCTTAGAACTTCATTGCCATGGCATTGGCATTGCCATTGCCATTTCCATGTCCTCATAATGCAGTAATCCACGCATTGCATTTGCACTATATATAAGAGAGCTTCTATTCTGCTTTAAAAATTGTTGTGATGAATAGGGGGTTGGGTTTGTGTATTTTTTTTGTTGTTGTAGAATGTTTTCTGGAGATAATATTTAATGGAGTGCATCCATTAATTGCATGCCTTCCATATGCATTCTGTAGGTATCCATCCAGTTCGTCTATCTGCCTTGTAAAAGCAGTCCTGTATGTTTACAGAAAAGCTGAAACACAAATTTTGTAACTTTTTATTCCTACCATTACTGATAACTGATTGCACATGTATGGCACTATACTCCTGCCTTTGGTTGGTAGTGCGAAACAAAGGACAATTGAACTGTAGTTTAATAAATGCTTTAGTGCACAAATACATGTATTCATGGAATGTGAGTTTCATGTCTCAATATAATAGCTTGCATTCCATTATACACAATATTTCCAGTTTCTGACACTTTTAAAGAAGCAGATGAATATATCTCTCTGTCCCTCTGGCTGTACTAATGCTGCTATGGGAAGCGTAACTTTCAGTTATTCTCATTTGTATTTTGAACAGCAATAAAAATGTAGCATTGACCTACAAATCTATGTTTACTTGACCATCCTTATCCACAAAAGTCAATTTATATGTTTTTTAAGAATACAGTTGTCTTGCGCATCCATAAAGATGTTTAGAACTAGTCTTGTAATCTGCGTTCATACCTTTGACACATATGTGCCATAATGACTGCTATCAAATGTCTACAAACATGCTTGAGATCAGTCTTGCTGAGGCAAACGAAGTGAGCTGGTGCAAATTCTTGTGCCTTTCTCCCCCATGAGCCCGTGCTCTGGGAGCATAAGGTGCTGAGGATAGAGTGTGCTGGTTTACATTAATGCCTGTGCTGCTATGGCTGTGAGAAAGGCAAGCTCCAACAGTGAGAACTCCTGAGAGCTGTGTCTCAGCGCTTGGAGGAGCACTGTGTTAGTGACATGAACCTTGTTCTCTTGCTCCCACTCTCTTTCTAAAGGATTTTATTGGCTACTTCAGAGGTGATTATATTATTCCTCATTCTCTTGTCCACACAGAAGTTTCCTTTTTAATTTAGCAAAGTAAGGCATGAAGGATTTTCCGGAATACTGTGAGAGCAGACTTGAACAGTGGCTCTTGTGGAGCTAAGGGTGGATGTTTGGTTTAATTTTTTAAGCAGAACGAAGACATTTTTGAAGAGACTGGGAATTTCTGTAACTAATAAGCAAATTGCAGGGAATAGAAAACTTCTAGAGTTGAGATGATTGTTGGTGTAGCTCAGGTGTGGGTAAGTTCTTATTTATTTTAGCTTGCTTGATTTGACACAGTTGCAGCTGAGCTTAGGGTGCAGGGCTCTTATTTAAGAGAGAGGGATGCTTGTCCTCACTTGGATCTGGTAATTTGCAGGACGAGCAATATGTTTTCGTCTCCAAGGTATTGTTTTATTTTTCTTTAAAGTGCCTGTTCTTGCAATTACTGAAAGTAGAAATCCAGAAATGTCTTTATTTTAAAACAATATTTTAAAACTGGTGGTAAGTCTGTGTTAGGTTGTGTAATCTCTCTAAACTATTGTCTGTCTATAGATAATTACAACATAGTAAACTCTGAGCTGTAAAAGTAGGACACAAAATCTTCAGCATAATTTTGTGCTTGCAGACGTTCCTGGTGGCATCTTTGGATTTTTTTTCCTTCAAGAACATTCTCAAATTTGAAACCCAAAATGACTTCCTTTAAGCTGTAAAATAATAATATACTATTATAAAGCACTTAAGACATTTCTGGCAATCAGAATATATCTGGAGAGCATACCTGAATGCAGTGAACAGAACAGAAGGACCGTGGTATCATGTCAAACACAGATCTTGCGTTTCATCCATTAATATTTTTGAAAGGATATTTAGCCGATTTGAATAGACTATTTAATATTATGTTTTATTTACTATTTACTTGAACTAACAATTTAATTTGAAAAATCTCTTTGTATTTGGGCTTCCTTGGAAGATACCTGGCATGGATCAGCCTGCATCAGTGTTGGTACAAAGAGCCTTCTATAGACAGAAATTTTCTCTGTTCATCTATAAGTTTTGCTATTTGTTAGAAATCCAAGGTCATCTGGGCCAGCTTTACTTTTGTTCTTCCCCTTCCCCCCCTTCCTCTTTCTCCTCTGCCTCCCCTCTTCCTGGAGTTATGAAGTTGTACAGATTTTACTGAAGGAGCCTAGCCTGGATTGTCTTCACACCATCTGTCACCAAATTGTTTAAATCCTTGAGATATTCTCCACTGTGCTTCACAGAAGTAAATAAAACTGTAGCATCATCATTGGCTATTTATATTAAATTTAGACTTAATGTCCTCCAGAGAAAAACCCTGTGCTTGCAAATGAGGTGCATAAGATAGAGGCACTGTTTTTAAGACTGGGTATGGTTGAATTCTTAGTGCAGTGCTCCAGTTCTACTTTGTGTTCACCCTTCAACTGACGGCCCCTCTAGCTTCTCAAGGTGGAAACCTAGGAAAGGGTTTCAGGGCCCTTCTAACCCGTACTGCTTGGCTGTTCTTGGCTCTCCCTATTGTTTCTAGGAGAAGGATTTGTGTGCTTGTATAAATGCAGAGCAGCTAGCAAGCATTTCTTTTTTTGAGTATTTTCACTCAAAGAATCTGTGCTAGAAGGCCCTGGGTGCAGTATCTTCCTTTGTCCTGAGACTTGATATACTGGGTCAGGGAAAAGTTTCGATCTACTGGCTCTGTGTGAAACCACAACTGGTTAGAAGATAAGAATATTTCAGAGTGAAATTACAGTATGTAGAAGAAATGTAATATAAAAGCTGAACACCAAGAAGAAAACTAGCTTGTTTCCTGAATGTGATGTTCCAAGTTGCAGATGGTAGTTAGTTGGTGTCCAGCAGCTGTACACTTGTGGTAAATGCCATTGATGTTGCACTTTTTCCAGCAGCAATTTCCCTTTTACTTGCCAGACACACAGACTTTAAGTGATCAAAAAAACCTGAGTGAATGGAAGGAGAAGGAGGTCCCAGGTGTGCAAGTTCTCTCTTATTTAGGGAAGACTAAGATTCCTCTGGACTAAGGTCTATGTTTTCTGAGACTCAAGCATGAAGGATACATTGCTGCATGCTGGGGTTGGCTGAGGACTACACAGGATTCCCTGAATAAACTTTGATTTAAACCTCTTGAAAAAAAAGTTTATAGTCCAAATCTGTGGCTAAGGTTTTGCTTGAATACAGGCTCAAAGCTTCAAATGCAGATTAAAGAAATAATTCATAAATGTATATATCTCAACAGTAATTGTCTAATGCATTCCTACTCTGTCCTCAGCAGCCGCAAAGGCTGAACTAAAAGTGGTCTAGGAAGTACAGCAGCATATCTGAGGTCATAATCTGGTTCTAAACTTCTGAAGCATGGGCAACAGAGAAATACCTCCATCTGATTGTACATTTACAGAACAGAGAATGCTTAGCAAGATTAACCTGTATTTGGGCAGGGCAAATTCAAGCAAAAGTGCAGTTCCTTTTGGCTATAATATTCTAAGAAGCACATTGGAGGGCTGTGGATGAGATTGCATTAAAGCATTGTAATATTCTGCATTCAGCTCCAAAATTACTTCAGTTTCTTTTGGAAGTCATCTTTTGTTTCCCATTTAGACATGACCAGGTCTGAGAAAACAAAGCCTTCGTTTCTGATATACATGCAGGTTCTTCACTGTGCTTTCTTCCAGATTCCCTGGCTGAAGGTGGAGAGGAAAGGTGAGAAGAATAAAAATATTAAAACCAGGAAGATAACGACCTTTTATTAATTATGTTAATTAACTTACTCTTCAGAAGGGATCCTACAAGTAATAGTGACTAGGTATGTTGAACTGGCTGATAGTGTGATTTCCCAGTAGGATCATGTACACTTGTTTTTAAGTAGCTTGGGTAAAGCAGATTTGTTTTTTTTTTGAGATGGAAACACTTCAACTTTAAAACTGTGTATCCCTTAATGTACATTTTAACTAAGATCTCCTGGGGAGATGCTTCATTACCAGGTGACTCTTCAGTCAGTGGTTCAGGCTTTCAATCTCCGCCATAGGTTTGGGAAAGTAATTTCCTTTTAGGCTTTTAATGAAGGTCTACTGGGCTCTTTCCTGGTCACAAGTTACCAGCAGCATGATTGAGAACACAGATGCTGGTCTTGCTCCATGGCCTCTGCTTGGGATGTAGAGCTATTTGTGGCCTGCCTTTTGTGTATCTCTGAGAAGGAGATTCCTATAAATGTACTTAGCTCAAGGGATTGCTGGATGCTGCTTACCTTGTCCTTTTCTTGACAGAGGTTAGTTTTTTTTTTTTGTCTCCTAACTTTTAGTTCAAGATTTCTGCCTGTAATTTTGTTGATACAAAGTTTTGTCTATTTGTGCTGACCAGTTTGCCTTTCCATGTGATTGGAATTAACAGTAGGGCTGCTTTATTTTCCTACATTGATTTTTGTGTCTAATGGAAACCCACTGCATATGTAAAGAACAAGGATTTTATAGCCACCTTCCAGCTCAACACAATTTACAATACAATTAGCAATGACAGTTGCAATTGAATAAATAGAAAATAGAATTAAAATTGAATTAAGGTAATCTGTTCCAAGTGTGTGACATTCCTGTAATGAATTGCTTTTAGGAGTTACAGAAACATAATTATGAGGCAGATAACATGTTATTTTTTTATGTGTGTGGCTAATTAAGAGTTCTGGGTAAATTGTGTTGACAGAGATATCAGAGCTAGATGAAATATCTAATTGGGATAAGACTTGTGAAATCATCATAAGAAAACAGATGCAAAACTCTGTAAAGTGTCTGCATTCTAGCCAAGCACCATTTAAAGTGGTCTGGTTTATTTTCAGTAGTCACATTGTCTATGTAGTAAATGAACATGTTCCCTTTGACCTGTTTGCCATGCCCTCCTCTCTTCTTCCTTCAGGTACATTTTGACTATAAGCATAGAATAACAGAATCACAGAAAAGACCTTAAGAACTACTTCCACCCCCTCTGCCATGGGCAGAGATGCCTCATCCTAGACCATGTCATCCAGGGCTCTGTCCAACCTGGCCTTGAACACTGCCAGAGATGGAGCATTGACTCCTTCTTTGGCCAGTCTATTCCAGTGCCTTACCACCCTCACAGTAAAGAATTTCTTCCTTATATATAACCTGAACTTCCCTTGTTTCACTTTAAACCCATCTTCTCTTGTCCTATCTCTACAGTCCCTGATGAACAGTCCCTCTGCGGTATTCTTGTAGGACCCCTTTATGTACTGGAGGGCTGCTATGTGGCTGTTCTGGGTTCAGTCTTCATGCAGCCCCTCTTATCCAAGTTGAACAGGCTGAAATTGCCTGTTGTGGAATCTGCTTTCTAGTGAAATATGCTGTGGATGCCTCCAGTGCTTATCATGCAGAGCATTAAGTTCTGACACTGAACTGTGTAACAGCAAATTGGTACATAAGTTGTAAACAGGAACATTCACTTCCTTTGCTTGCTCTTGGGCTGTTTTCCCTCACCCATCCGTTCTGTATGCCAGTTTCATTACACCAAATGCTCTCTTCATCTGCATCCCTTCTAATCCTATTCTACTTTATACTTGGCTGTCAACCGATTGTTAGAGTTAGGGTGGAGGGTTATTTGCCATGTATTGCCTTAGTTAACTTATTGCAGAAGCAAGTTTGGGAGAGAATATACCTTTCAGTTTAAAATTGTGTTCTTTAACACCAGGAGTGCTGGGACTCTGGCAGTGTACACAGAGCACAGCTGACAAGTGTGTTAAATAACTCAGCAAGTAAAGCTTTTCTGGAATCCCAAGAAAGTAGAAACTGTTATGACTTTAAGCCAAACCTGTTTATATTCAATAAACAGGATATAGAGAAAGGATGAGAAACTAAACCATGGTGATGATGGTGGAGAGCTGAGGTGGAGATAAATCAGCAACAGAATTGCTGATGAAAGTGATGTATTTGTGAAGAAAGAAGTAAGAGAAAACTGAAAGTATTCAAATCTCTTCAGGGTTCCTGGCCTTTGGATTTTGGGCAATTCTCATGTTCCAAGTGATTACTTCTGCATTGATTGACTGGATTTATGTACTCATATAAGGGGATATTCTCTTTTTCTTGGTGCAATGTAGGGTCTCTTGGCTGTACTTAAGTATCTGGAAGTCTGCAAATGTCATTTAAGATTTGCCTACTGCTTTTGTGTTTCCCTTTAGTATAATCTGTGGGACAGGATCAGTCTGTACAACCTTCCCTTTATCTTGCTTTGCACTTGTATGGCTACTGTGTCCAGTAGTGACTGCCTTCTTTGTAAACATCCATTTGTGTAGCAGATGGATTTTTCAATAATTCTCTGATTTGTAATAATATATGTACTTTTGTTTATGTGTGTATGTTTATTCTGTTCTGGTGCTTTGTGGGGGTGCCTACACACAACTTGGGTTGTGAGGAGCTGGCATTTGAAAGTATACTTATGAATTCAGATCTCCTATCATGGGCTTCAGAATACTTGGGCACAGGGCAAACTGACAATTAAAGTATATGAAAATAAATTGCTTTCCACAGTGTTAGCTTGCTGATTCTGCAGCATCCCCTATATGTGAATGTGTTTTGCTGTTGCTTTAAAGTATTATTCTAAGATTCATGTTTACTGGCACTTAAATTGTAGTTTTGTGTACAGAACAAAGTTCTGGATTGTGAATTGCAGAAATGCTGATGTTGTCTAAATGACTGGCTGCATCATGAAGTTTAAATGAGCAGTGTCTTCAGAGAATAAGCATAGGAAGGTGTCGAACAAGCATAGTTTTGGTTCTTTGCAGGGTAAGCTCACTTATGGAAGGAAAAATAAAAGTTTACATGATCCCCCTCCTAGGTTGGATAAAGTCAGCAAATGATCTCCGTAGCCGATTCCAGATACCACTATCTGAGCTGAATTAGAAAATCTGTTTTAATAGCATCTTTTAACTGGGTCAGACATGCAGATGAAACCTTGAAGTGACCTGATAAGACAAGAACATAATTACCAAAATGAAGTTTAAATAGAATATCAGGTTTAACTTAAGTAAAACTTGGCAGTGTGTCAGCAAGATACTTCACCAGCAGTCCAGTAAACCATTTGAAAGAGAGCACCCTAAGTACCATTACAGCCTCTCATGTACCTTATTTTCCGTCTTATCAAGCATTCTAGTGTTAAATTTTGAAAAAAACCCAACACATTCACCCTCCTTTAACTTCTTTTTAAATCATGCATTTACAATAAACCTGTTTCCCTATTGAGTTGGTTTAATCATTTGTTTTAATATCTGCAGAGAGCCAGGTCTCAAGATTTGAAGTTACTTTAGAAAAGCCTTGCCTGAGCAAATTCTTCCAGCTCCGGAGCAGCAAAGATTACAGAAACATGCTTATGCAGTAGCTTGAAACCTCTGGCTCTCTTGGCATGAATGCTACAGCTCAATATTTGCTCTACTATTCTATTACTATAGACCTTAAATGTTTGTTACTGAAAGTTTTATTGCCACTTTGCTTTTGACTTCCATGGTAGCTGGGCACTGACATAACATTGGTAGGCTCAAGGAGAGCATTGGCTTTCTGCATCAGAAATCAAATTCAGACGAATCATAGAATCATAGAATAGTTAGGGTTAGAAAGGACCTTAAGATCATCTAGTTCCAACCCCCTGGCCAGGGGCAGGGACACCTCCCAC